>JARYHS010000360.1:0-13693 GCA_031002005.1 Vandiemenella viatica | reverse complement strand
TCAGCATTGATCTTCACAAATAGTGAATTTTCTATTTTAAATCCTTAGTTCGTGAAAGAACAGCATGATATTCGCTAAATGGTTCCCAAAAATTGTTTTATATTACAACAGTGTTTCACAACCTTTTTCGACTTGAGGAGCGGTAAGTTGAAGTTAATTATGTATCGCTCTGATTCTTTAATACTTGACAAGCAAATCAATAATAATGTTAGTGTAGGCTGGATGCTGCACTATAAATGCTGTCCTATTCTCACATCCAGGAAATGCCAGATTTTTGCCTGGTCATTAATCATTAATGCCTTTTTTTAAAAAATTGCTTATACATTATACTCGCTTATAGCCTTATATAAGTTCTAAATACTCTACCTGTGAACCACAGGTTGAGAAACTCTGCCTATTCAATGAATGAATAGAACTTAGTTTTTCTACATTTCTATACATTTATTAAATGCCTGGTAAATACAGAATGATGCAAATATCAACAAATAGCATTGTTGTGGTTAAGAATTTTCCAGATACTAAGATTGATATTAAGACTATGCAGAAGTCTTGCACTTGAAATGTACTTATTCAATAGTCTCATAAAGTTTTGTAAATTAATGTTCATTAACAGAAACTGTCCACAATAATTTGAAATTTTTTACAGATGCTAAGCTAAAAAGGCGCTTTCTAAACTATGTAAAATTTTATCTACAGTCCTGCCAAGTTACCATTGGCTCTTTATGGCAGCCAGCTGCTATTAAATTGGGCATGGACACCAATTTTCTTTGGAGCACACAACCTTTCTCTTGTGAGTATGAAGAGAATGGCAGTAATGTCACAATGAAAGTTATAATATGCTTTTATTTCACACAGTATTTGTTTGGTTTTACTTTATCTGTTTTTCAGTTGATGATATGCATGTAAGGCATCTTCTTTTTGATTTCTGCCATCATATTTTGCATAGTAACTATTTTATTTCCAAAGCAACCGTTAAAGTAATTTGCATTAGTTCCAGATTAATTGTGCTTCTTATGCTGTAGCTTGTAGGTAACCTTTCCATTATCCTGTCGTTGGATGAAAGTCCATTGTTTCCTGTGTTTATCTGATACTCAACAGTTGTTTTCAATCCACACAGCTAATTATTCTATTTTCATGAAAATACACTGAACTAGAGCATTTTCTTGCTGACACACAGTTGTATATACAA
Source organism: Vandiemenella viatica (assembly GCA_031002005.1). Lineage (NCBI taxonomy): Eukaryota > Metazoa > Arthropoda > Insecta > Orthoptera > Morabidae > Vandiemenella > Vandiemenella viatica. The sequence goes on along the minus strand of JARYHS010000360.1, from coordinate 12,504 downwards.
GAACAGTAAAACAGTTACATGGTATTATGAATTGGAACAAGTGCAGATGAAGTAAACCCATTATTTAAAGTTGAAGGATGAATGTTTGCAGCTACAAATAATTCAGACAACACCACACATTTTATGTAATCCCATTATTATTATAAGACACAAAAAAAGCAACGCAGTTGGTAACACTGAGATAACTAAGTATGGAATCTATAGCAGTGAAGAGAAAAGCTAGGGGTTCATTCAAGATACATGTTGTAAATGACGGGTGAATTCTGGATGATTTCTATGAATTTTATCAAATTGAGGAGGAGATAAAATGTTGCACAATAATTGTGGAGAAGTATTGGGAAAAATTACAAGGAATCAGAAATATTGAGCAGCTTGTTTCATTTGATCATTAGGGACTGCTACCCAGGGAGGAGAGAGAAAATATCAGAGCAGGGGTTCTCAACATAACAGTCTGGGAAATTAAAATTAGATTCTGAATATATTATGAGGCAACTAAATAGATCTGAATAAGCTTATATGGGTTGGTAAATATAATATTACTACAGATGTATTAAATGTATCAATATGCCTTTGTGTGATGCTTAGAAATATTATTTAGATTAATTCTGTACACTTGTTGCATACCAAAAGATTGAAAAGTTTCATACTACTAATAGGTGCAAAGAGGAGTGGAAGCTGATGAGACTCAAAATTTCTGGCTGAATTTGTTTGATCTTGGTGGTAATTTAGTTTATGTCAAATTGCTAATGACTGCCATTAACACTCCCTAAAGCCTAAACACACGAAATAATGAAGTGCTTGACATCTGACTGATTCAGGGAGTTCAGTGGGGAACAAAAGTGGTTTCAAATTGTGGTGGTTGATGAATCTTGGTGGGTTGTGTGCAAGATATTTCTCATTAAATGTAGAAGAAAGATGTGTAAGTAATTAAGCAATTGATTTTTCAATGCAGTTGACATTGAAGCACAGAATGTTGATAAATAAGGTTAAAATAATTTGGCTGGATGAATAACTCGGTTGCTTGGAGTAATTGTTCAGAGGTAGAAATCTGAGATGGGGTAGGAAGAGCAAGATGTGAGGAGTGCCACAGGGTAGTGTATTTGAACCATTTTGGTAGTTGGAAATTAGATGGTTTGTTGATGAAATTTTTATAGGTTTTAAAATGAGATAGGATATCTAGTTGGGTGTATTGACTTGGATTGAACTGTGACAAAAATGGTTTGTGTCAGGTAACCTAAAATTTTGGTGCCTCAGAACTGCGAGTTAAATTGATCAGCATTGCATATCATTTTTAAAGTCAGTTATCAAGTTAATTCAAGATAGAAATCAGGTTTTTACAGTTTTGAGAAAGTATTTGAACAAGATAGAATTTTCTGTTCCATTAGCCTCAAGCATTCACCTGGAATGATATTTACAAAAAATTCATAGTAAATCGAAGAAGACTTAAGATTTGCTCAGTAGTTATTTTTGAATATGTAGAATTGTTTAAAGACACTTTTAGATTGATAACTTTAAGAACTTGGGAAATATAAATTAGTTAGATTCTATTTTTGGTTTACAAATTTTATTTCACCCTTGAAAAAACATTAAACATGCCTTGAGCGATATTAAATAAAAGAGCAGATAATTAGGATTAAAATAATTTATTTCGAGTTCATAACTGCAAAATTGTAAAAGTTATTAACAGTATTGGGAATTGCATAAAATCATTTTTTGGCTAAACTATTAAATCTACAAAATTTTTCTTAAGGGTTAAAATTTATGCTTTTTACAAGATCTACCTATTCTCAAAATTTCAGAGTGATAGGAATATTTTTAATCGTCAAGATCAAATATCTGATGCAAGTTTACAAGCGTGAGAGCTGATATCTGATGAGATTACCAGCCCATCATGGAAAATGAGGAAGTCGTGTTCACACAGACGTTTCTATAAATATTAGCCCAGAATTTTCCTTGTCCTCCGGCAGTTGGCCAGCAAGTTTCATTTAGAGCACTACTATGCTACCGTGTGGCATGATGTAGGCATCACTGAGTTAGCCAGGTATAGTGTTTTAGCATAATGAAGGCTTGCTCAGTCTGTAAGTTTGAGTTAGAAAGTAACTATGTAGTTTTCAAGCAGCATTTTATGCCATGTGACGCAGTGGTGCAACTTAAGTGTCAGTCGTCGCGCAGACAATTTGAAGTTTAGGTGCGTGAGATGAAATCTTATCTGCTTTTATTCAGTTTTTTGTTGGTCTTTGAACTATGGAGTTGGATCTGGCTCGAATCGGTTAGTCGAATTTGCAACTTTATCTTCAGAAACATTGTCTGATGCCAATTCGGTTCTGACTTTGCTAAACTTTGAAGTATATTTTGATTACTTACCAGAAATAGACTTAGTTATCTATACCCTCTCCTTAGTTTGGGGTTTGATCAAGCTAAGTGGCGGCCACATTAAAGTAGCAAAGCAAGAGCTGAAGCTATCCATAGCAAGATCACGGTTAAAGCTGAGACCCAGCCTTCGTTGGAAGACTCTACCAGAGATATTGCTACAAAAAAAGTTATGCTATTTATTTAATAACAACTAACTTCTAGGCTCGTCAAAAATAATTGGTTCAATGCAATAGACTTGCACATAATAGTTCATGACTGGGAGCACTCAGTTTAGTTCGCAGCTCCCTCGCGAACTAGGTCCTTTTTTAGTTCGTTAGTTTCCGTCTCGAGTTCAGAGAAACAGATCGTTCGCTCACCTTGCTACCGTTACTTCACACACTATTTTGTATGAGGTCTGATAAGTATTGTATCATGTCAACTTTAAAATCAGTGCTAGAAAAATGTAAGAGACTGTTTCTTTGGTTAAGAAAACAAGAAAAAGTCCTTAGAAGCCAAATTTTCCACAGAAGGTGATTGTATTAAAAATAATTTTCTAGTATTCATTGATAATTGTCTGGAGTATCTTAGTAACTGGTTAGATTTGAATGAAAGCAATTAGCTATACAAATAATCCAAAAATTAAATTTAAACACTAGGTTTCATTTGATGACTTTGGGACAGTATTGGATTTCTAAATTTACAAGAAAAAATTAGTATCAAAGTGAATAAACGTTTCTCTGAAATAACAATATTACAAGTAATCTAGGTGAAAGTAAGAGAAGTGTTTCATGAATAAAAAATGAGCTTTTGATTGACATTAATTTAACAACTGAATGTGATAAAGCATATGACAATTTTACTGTAGATAAAAAATTGGTAAAGATGTAAGAAGTACGAAAAATATAGGTTAAAAATAAAATGGTAGAAACATACCTTTTGTCATTTTCTAGTCTTTTGTAAAATATTATATTTTTGAAGTGTACTATATTTTATAGCTTATTCTAGAAAAAAAAATACTATAATCAACCTAAAAAAAATGTTGGTAACCCTAGTGGTGAATGGTGATGGACAAACTAGTAGACTCGCACATAATAGTTCGTGACCAGGTTGCGCTCAGTTTAGTTCCCACCTCCTTAGCGAACTAGGTTACTCCCCTCTCGAATTCCAGAATGACAGATTGTTCACTCACTTTGCTACTGCACTCACTCTTTTGTTTGTTATGCTAGTTGTGACTGTCGGTGGTTGTCTTTTAACAGTTAATGGGTGTTTTGTTTTCACATTCCTCATTATATTTCCGTTTGTGACTTATGCAATAATTATTAATGTTTTATTTTTATCTCTCTCTCACTCTCTTCTGTGAAATGTGTCCAGAACTGTTTCCTTTTAGATGACATAGTAATAAATAACCAAAGACAAAAGTTGCTCTACTATATTTTTACATCTTATTCTAAAAACATACTATAATCAATCGAAAAAATGTTGGTAACCCTACCGGCAAATGATGGACTAACTAGTAGACTTTCACTTATAGCTTGCGACTGGAAAAGCTCATTTTAGTTTGCAGCTCCTTAGCGAAACGAACTAGGACGCTCCTGTCTCGAATTCCAGAAAGACGCTCCACTCTCGAATTCTAGGAAGACGGATTGTTCACTCTCTTTGCTACCACTACTGCACATGCTCTTTTGTTTGTTAGGGTAGTTGTGGTTATCGGTGGTTTTCTTTTAATTTCGTTTTCACATTCGTCGTTAAATTTCCATTTTTGACTTCTGCAATAATTATTAATGTTGAACAGTTATTTTTTCTTTTTTTTAATATCTGTCTCTTCAGTGAAATGTGCCCAGAGGAAAAGTGTTTCCTTTTAGATGACATAGTAATAAAAACCTAAAACAAACGTCGGTCTTCAGAAAAGGATTGAACAAACTGAGGAGCGAGAGATGGGAACTAGTTTGTTTGCAAACTACATAAGACTACAATGCAGTGTATTATGTATTGATGTTGTTAGTGTTATTTAATAATATTTTATTTGGCTAAGCAGTTGCAATGAAATGAATTGCCAGAACAATGAAAGAAAAGTTTTATTTTGATTATACCAATCGGTGAATTATTTTTTTCGTGTTTTGATTTTTCATTATATTCTGTGTCCATGGTTATGTAAGCCAAGAAATATGGGCTCAAGTTTTTATATCACGATACAATGAATGTGTTAATACGTGTTTCATAGCAGCACCTTTAGCATTTGTGATTACAGAACAGGGAATGAGTTATTTGCAATTTTTTAAATTAAGTTGCTTTCATGAATGCCACATTACTAAAGTCACTACTTCCTGCATGTTAAAGTAGTTTCATAATCATCGTGTGCTGGACAAGTGCTGAAACTAATGTGTGGTAAAACTCAAGTTTTCTTTGCTTTCACTGACTCCATGTTGCTAGTGTTATTTCTGATGCAAGCAAGTCGTTCCAACTGTATTGTGATATACCGAGCGTGGTGGTGTAATGGATAGCGTTCTGGCCTCGCATTCGGGAGGACGGCGGTTCGAATCCCCGTCCGGGCATCCAGATTTGGGTTTTCCATGGTTTCCCAAATCACTCCAGGCAAATGCCGGGATGCTTCCTTAAAAAGGCCATGGCCGAATTCCTTCCCATTCCTTGCCCATCCTTCCAGTCTCTAAAGACCTCGCTGTTGAGAGCGTAAGCAGTTAACAAAAAAAAAAAAATGTATTGTGATATGACTCTCAACCAAATATGTGTGACATTACAAAATCACGGTTATGAGTGTTATTTAATAACATTTATGAGCAGCTGCGAAAAAAATTACTTGCTAGAACACTGCATTCAACCTGTCGTTTTTGATGGCCTTAGAAGCTAATTTTTTCAAAAAAAAGTTTGCCTGTGGACCACCTGTTCCACAGTTGCGGATCACAGGTAATGCCGCGACGGTTTCTGCAAAAGTAAATGCTAACTTTGTTCACACTCCTTTTCCTCATTCCTTACAGTTCTTTTGAACTTTATGTTGAGCTGTGAAGGTCTAATTTAAAAAAAAAAAAAAAAAATTCTGTGACTCTTCTGTCTCCATCTCGTATCTTTTTTATGCCATGGTTGAAGGACCTAAATGGAAAGTGCTTTTAATCAACTAGAATAAGGTGCAACAAAAACGGTGGCACTATCTGGCATCTCAACAAATGATGTTTTTTTAAAGAAGTATTTTTAACACTGGAAGAAAGACTATACAAGTGAATTGGCTCTGATAAAGAGCACTATGTTGGAAATTTAAGAATGTTTGTAAAAAAAAAATTTCTAAACAATGAAAGAAATTCTGGTTACTTTCAAGTATCCTCTCTTACATTCTTCCCCCCCCCCCCCCCCCCCACACCTTTTTCCCCACAACTTAAGTGTTGGCATTTTTTCTTGATCCTGGAGTCCTCTTGCCTTAATTTTTGAAAAATGATTAGTATACTTTCTCTGTATTTATGTTGTGTATATTCTATATTGAAGTACACCTGTATTTAATCTTGCATGACTGTGTATTTTGTTCAGTTGTAGCCAATTGCAAAAATACTAAAATGTGATATGTAAGTGTTGATTTACTTGATAAACAGAATAAATGGCAATGAAAAATGCTGTAGTATTCTTCAATTTGATTTAAATACATAGGCATTTACTTCTAATTTATTTAATAAGAGATATATATTTTCATGGTGTCCAGCTATTATTATAAATGTGAAGCTCATTTAACATACATACATGAAAGTTGTCTTACATTTTGTAAATTAAAATAATCAAAATTTGATAGTAAAATTAAGCTGTTAGATCTCCTTAAGTGCCAAAAACCAAATGGGTAGAAAAAGATTATAATGACAAAGTATTTCGTGGAAAACCTAAAAGAGAATCAAAAGAGATTTCTATGCTGGTTAGCATATTACAAAGAAATAATTATTGGCTGCTAGTAAAAAGAAAAAGAATCATTAAATTAAAAACAGTTTTTGGCAGATTTTTTAACTTATTGGTATATGTAATTAAATTTAGTTCAAATTGATTATCCAGTTTTGTGTGAATATCAGTATTTGGTTCGTGACCACATTAAACTGTCTTAAAACTGAACACATATATCGCAAAGCAGTTCTATGAATTTAGATATTGATTTTTATCATTATTTTGTTTATCACATTCCAATACATTTGTCTTTATCACTAGTGAATGGCAGAAATTAATGAATGTTACAAAAGTTGAAGCCCTACAACCGAAAAAGAAAAGTTTCCATTGTTGTACTTTAGTGTATAGAAAGCTTGAATTACGTCCTTTTTAAGCAAGTAAAGCAGACTTTATTTGTTGCAGAGCCTGGTTGAAATTGGGTTGCTCTGGGGAAATGCCGCTGCTTGTGGTTATGCTTTCTATCAGATCAACCAAACTGCTGGATATATTTTCATCCCATACATGACCTGGTTGAGTCTTGCCACAGCTTTGACCTACTACATTTGGAAAAACAATCCTCGTGACTCAAAAGAAGCTGTTGATTAGAACTTGTTCTTGCAGCAAGATGCTGTTCTTGTTTTGTGTTGCAAATAATACTGTATTTATTTTCATTACTATACTGTCTAATATGGATTTATATATTCCTCCAATTGTGGGAGAATACAGTGCCTTCAGTCAAAATATGGCCAATTGTGTTAAATAGTTTTTTATTGCCTTAAAATTAGTACAAAAGTAGTGTTAAAAGACTTTTTTAAAATTTCTTTGTAATAATAGTTCCTTTTATCTTCAGCGTTAGTGATTTATGCGAGAGTCTCTGGTTGGTATGCCAGAATGTAAGATAGATGTGTATGAAAACAATTTTTGTATAATATCATTGATAAAAAAATTCTTTTGGCTTTTAATTTATTAAGATTCCTGTTTGTATTATGCATATTTGACAAAAGTGTTCATTACCCCTTTCAAGATTTCCTGTGTGGGAATGTTCAATTATAACCAGTTGATTTCAGTAGCATTCATTACCTCATTTCAAGGGTCAATTTTAATCGTTCCCTTGTATTGTGTAGTCAGTTTGTTACAATCTATCCTAGTAAACTTAGTTTATTCTCCAACTTTTTGTTCTTGTCTCAACCTCGCTTAATCCTACCATGGAAATTTTGCTCTGGAGTAATCGAGTAATATCTGTTAAGAACAAAAAATGTTTTAAAAATTAAATTTCTCCAATCTCTCTCATATATATATATATGAGCAGGAAAATGGTTTAAGGCGATAAAAAGGATAGGGAGTTATGACCCAATACTTACCACAGATGATGGTGGCTGGAAACAACGAACCCAAAAAAAACAAACACGAGAAAAGTGCAATATTTCGGCATACAGCCTGTAATAATCTCTTTAGTGGGGTGGCTCGACCTTTTAGACACCCTGTTTGGCGTCAGCAATTGAAACTTTTCTCAATCAACAAGTTAATATTAAGCCTCGCACATGACATGTCTCAGGGGTTACAAGAATATGAAAGATGGGTAACAAAAGACATGAATTTATTCTACAAATTAAAGACATCCAATTTTACATGTGAATTGTTTTTTCCAATGACTAGCTCAGTTGGCTTTCTCAAACAAGTCTCTGGCTACTCAGGGGTATTTTTCGGGCTCTTGATATGTTGCAACCATGTCGCATTGTCTGAATCACTTTACCGTGTGCACTGCTGGCGACGTTATCCGCACCTCAGACGCTCGGAGGATGGCGGTAGACCGACCACACGTCCACTCAGTTCCACACACAGTCCAGCAGTCCTCTCCACTCCCCTCCGAGCAGCATTCCATGTAACAGTTTTTGTGACATCATTATCAGCTCTCCAAGTCGAGTGATCCTCGCATTGTGGCCTAATTCGACTTCTCCGAGACGCTTTTCCAGCTGGTTTGCTCTTGTTTCTGCTTTCTTACTGTCTCCGACGCACTCTTCTGCGTGTCCGCCACCTGTTCGTTTGTGCGATTCAGAGCACTGGATAATCTGCTTTGTTCTTCCTGCAACGTTTTCACTGTTACCTCGACTTCCCTCATTTCTGCCGATATGGTGTTCTTAAAGCCTTCCATCTCTCGCTTCAGCAGTTCACAAACCTCCGACTTTATCTCAGACTTCAGCTGCTCTTGTCCGCTCTTTATCTCCGTCATCATCGCGAACAAACGGTCAAATTTGTCGGCTTCGCTCAGTGGATTTTTCGCTGCTTCCTTCTGTTGGGCAACCATTCCTTCAGAACCAGACTTGGTATATCCGTCCCCTTCCCTCGTTTCGCCCAAAATGCATGGAGAGGACATGGTTTCTTGGCGACTTGAAGAGTCGTCTATGATATTCGTGTTAGGGTGTTCCGAAATTGCACTTCGCGTCCCTTTTCAGCCATCTTCACGTTCTTCACTCTCAGGTATGATGAAACGGACAGCTTTTCTGTCTTTTGTAACTTATTTGTGGTCTTCCCCGACCTCAAGCGCATTGGCAACTCTCACAGGAATTAGAAGCCCCAACGACAACGAAAAACATTTAGAGGAATTGCTTCTTCCGATAGAAAACCTACAAACTGAGGTACATAGCTCGGAATCCACGAGTTTTTCAACGCTGATCTGTCAGACATCAACTCTGCTTCCACAACAGGACAACACGAGCACCATAAACTCTCTAACAAACATCGTCAAACAATGAAACATCAACAAACCATCAATTAGCATAAGACACATATACCAATTACAACGCTGGTTGGACCGCCAGGCATGAAAAACTCAACTCACAGAACAGGAAAGCACTATCAAAATCCAATTGTCTAAGCACCGAAACAAATGCGAACATCAACAAATATCTTAAAACCCACATATATCAGCTATCACATTTTTTTTCTGACCACCAGACATCCTTAACTCCAATTCTACAGCAGTATAACTCAATGAACATGACATTTTCCAAATAATGTCAACTACTGGAATGAAAATCAACATAGGTCACATCAGTGTAACATGGACATACATTCTATCTCTCTATTCCAACACCTCTGCTCTTACAGTCAAATTTCACAACAAAATACCATTACCATAAAAAAATACATAGATAAAGTGTGTGAAAACAACCGATAACCAGCTCTGCAGTGTATCACACAAGTACTTGCAATAATTCATCAATCGACTTCCACACTCGGACAACACAATGAACATGACATATTTCAATACACATCAACCAACAGTTCTTCAATGTATGACACATGTACAGCCTGTAACTGCGTCCTTATCGCCCTTACAAATCCTAGCTGTTACAATATACAAACATTACACATGACATAAATAATTATTGTACATGCTGGATTGCTGCTGTTACAGCCACACCGGAAAATGCTGAAAACACAGAGAGTTCTACTCACTATTACGACTTGTTTGCAACATATCAAAACAATCGGGCCGCAGGTTGGCGCGCCATATGTAATAATGCTCTTTAGGTGGGGGTGGCTCTACCTTTTAGACACCCTGTATGGCGTCAGCAATTGAAACTTTTCTATCTTTCTCTATCAATATATCAATATTAAGCCTCGCACATGACATGTCTCAGGGGTTACAAGAATATGAAAGATGGGTAACAAAAGACATGAATTTATTATACAAATTAAAAGACATCCAATTTTGACATGTGAAATTTGAATATTTTAAACAAGTATCCAGCTAATCAGGGTAGCTTCTCAGGGGTATTTTCCGGGCTCTTGATATGTTGCACTAAGTCTCACTTTTATAGGCACATTACCGTGTCCGCGCACTGCTCACTGCCGGCGACGGGAAATGAACCTCAGGCCCACGGAGGATGGCGGTGGTCTCGCAGTCCCTCCTCTCACCTCGACATACAGTCCAGAAGTGTCGTCTCCACTCCACCCTCCGAGCAGCATTCCATGTAACAGGATACAAGAATATCCGAGTGGCGGGTCACTATTGTCTGTAGGTTGGCTGTCCCTGCTGTTATTGTCAACAGCGCAGCGGGTGGCTTGACGAACCGGCTCGCGGGTTCCGCACGCCGAAAAATAGCGTCGCTTTGAAAACGTGACTTATTACAAGTACTTATTTGTGGAAACGTTTATCAAGAAACTAACTCTCTCTTGAAGACCGCAATGAAACTGATACTGCACTCCTGCATCCAGAGCACATAATACACCACAGAAAAAATAGACAAAAAGTATAAAAGCGCTTGTTAAAAGTTGGATTGATTTTTTTCGAAGACCTATAAAAGATAGCCAAAAGCTAAATATATTTTAAATTTGAAGTGTAAGGTCTAAATGTGATATTATTATGAAATTTGATATTATTATTTTCAACGAAGAATTGTACGTAAACATCGATTTGATCTATTACAATTAAAATTATTATTGTTATATTTGGTTCCTATTCATACAACATTCATTCTTATATTAATTTTGATCTGAGAGGATTATTAAGGGGAACTGTTAATCACGAAATCGTTAAATTGTGAACAATAATCTAATAAGAGCTTCGAATAATTAAAATTAATTTAAAAATAATGATACAAATCACTATTGTTCAGTTACAGACTTTACAAAAAATGTTTCAGTAACAATGAAATCTTTTAGGAAATGAGCTCGTGGATAAAGGGACGCTAGAACAATGAAAGCGTTTGAAATACCCAAAGAGAATAATTTTCACGGTTTCAATGATTTCTGGTCACTATTTTCACAGAAAAAAATATAACTATCCCATCGGAAAATTCAATATAACATTTTAGTTTAGTTCCAAAAGGAAAATTTGCCGTGCCTCGTCATATGAACTGCGTCTAGCATGGAAGAAGTGTTCAGACATCACGTTGGGGAACAACATGGTGCTACAGCAAATCGTAAAATGGCTATTTATGTAAGAGACAGATGTTAAAGCACTAATTCTTAAAATCCATAATTTAAAATATATATATATATTTCGCGTCATTACTGTAACCAATAACAAACCTGATAACTACCAAGTGCCATTTCTCTATCGTTTAATTCTTGTCTCTTATTTCGCTGGAAACTAAACTAGTATTCATCGGTATTGGTATAAGGAACGGGAAGGAGTTCAGCCATGGCCTTCATAAAGCCATCTCCGCATTAGCCTGGAGTAATTTCGGGAAACCATGGAAAACCGAAATCAGGATGGTATATCGTAGATCGTTGGTTACGTATGGTTTTACGGAAAACCCCTGTATTAGTATTTTAGTCTACCTCGTTTATAATACCTGGAGGTACTTTGCAACTGTGCTATGTTTGGTTTCACATGTGCCAGTATTTGTTAGTCCAGTTTCTGGACTTTTCTCTTTATTTACTTTGTTTTAATAATTTTCTGTTTTGTAATCATAAGTTTTCCCGGCGGATCTGATGTTTGAAGATCTCTCGGGCGTGCAGCCGGGTCATTTGGTCGTAGATGTACGAATTTTCGATGGCGTAACGTACGTCTTCAGGTAGCGTCCAATGGTCGGCATGAGGAACGCCGCGTCCTGGACTGCGTTCCTCACGCCGACCACTGGACGCTACCTGAAGATGATGGCACGTTACGCCGTCGAAAATTCGTACATCTACGACCAAATGACCCGGCTGCACGCCCGAGAGATCTTCAAACAATTTTCTGTTTGTATTATGATTTCAAATTTGAGGTAATTTATTCCTGTTTGGTCATGGAGTTGCTCATTAGAGTGCCGAGAAAAGTTCCCAGGCAGCGATTTTGTAATCTATGTACGAATTCAGTGTTTGATTTCACAGAGAATACCAGGATTGGGCAACCAAACAGCAAAAATAGCAGTATGACGGCTTTATACCTGTATATTCTGCTCTTAGTACTATTAGTCTGTCAGTTCTTTGCTAATTCGTGTCGGATACCGGTTGATGATAATAGCCATCTATTTTCTAATTCTTTTCCTGATGTTTTCTCTGAACAGCATCCTTTGGTCGAGTTGAATTTCTAGGTATGGGTGTGACTTTATCCAAACGCACTTTCAACTGAAGGAGTCGATAGAAGTCCGGTTTTCTCGTAGTGAAAAAGATTTCAGCGTACTTTGAGATATTTATCGATACTTTGTTGGTTCGGTGAGCTTGTCAATTGTTTTCTGAAGTCTTCTGATGTTTGTATCGTGTCTGTATCCGATGGTATATAGCGCCATATCGTTCGAAGGACTGAGCAAG
>JARYHS010000359.1:0-50040 GCA_031002005.1 Vandiemenella viatica | reverse complement strand
TGACATAAAGAGATAGATATTATGGTATTTTTCTTTTTTACAACCATGCATTTTGACTCCGCGTATATGATCCATTTGTTTGGTCATTTAGTCGGTGAAAATTACATGAAACAACGTCCAATAGATATAAATAAAATGGTACATATGAATGGTTTGGTATATTGCTTAGTGGCAATCAGTTGTAACGTTTCGAATATCGTAACGTACAATTCATACTCCAACTTTTATTAAATTTGCTATATTCAGCTTAAAGTTTCATCTAAATTTCATTCTGGTGTTTCAAAGTCTATTAAATTTTACTACTAGATACTAAACGTATTTCCTTTTTCACGTAAAAAAGAAGCAACATAGTAGGAATATAGCGGAAATAAAAAAAAAAAAATGTTGAAACATAGAATTCCCAAATCACTCCAGGAAAATGCCGGAATGCTTCCTTCCAAAGGCCATGGCCGAATTCCTTCCCGTTCCTTATCCCCCGTCCTTTCCCTTCTCCAAAGACCTCGCTGTTAAGAGACGTTAAACAGTTTTTTTAAAAAAGAAGATACATAGAAGTAATCTCAGCTGCTGTTGTGGTACTTATGGAAAAGTAAACATGGTAAGAAATGTGCAGTTAAATGTAAAAGTCTCGAGATTTCGAAGAAAGGAATCGAGTTCGGGAAAGTATACTACAAACACTTATAAAGGCCATATTAATTTCGTTTGTGGAATAGAGAAAAAATTGAAATAAAATAGATGAGGAAGAAGAACAAAGAAAATATGAGATGATATCTAGAACAGTTCCAGAAATAGAGTAAATATTTTCGGTACTTTAATTAAATTGAGAAAAAGGATACAAACAAACCGTTAACAATTTGAAAGACAGAACAGATAATCTTGTAACTTTAAAAATAACCACCTTAGAAAAACTGGTTGAATATTTTGATAGCCTTCTCCTTAGAGCGAATAACGTGACAAATGAATAAAGTAGTTAAAAATTAAATGGCGGCTGAATAGTTTATTGGTCTACACGAGTTTGCTGACGTTAAACAAATAATTAAACTATTGCAGATCAATTACGCTCGAGGAATTAATCATGTTATTACGATTCGAATAATTTTTAAGAAATTCTTTGACTATAAGGTTTGGTTGAAGCATCTGTTCGCAGTCTTTAAACGTGAAATGTCAGCAATGTAGGGATTTAAAGAATTTAAATTCCTAGTCAGTGGATCTAAACAGACGTCACCGGATAATAATAGAAGACGGAATAATATGCAAGTGTTTCAAACTCATTTTCAACGATAGATGGCATTAGAAAATGAATCCATTTATCCTCAATTTTATTGAATCCACTGCTAGAAAAAGCAAAAACAATGAATCCAGGCATCTATATTTACGAAGCCCTATGACAGATTTAACTTATCCAGATGGCGTTACAACAACAGATAGACGTAAGGAATTCTCAAAATCTGTTTTGAAAGAAGACCATAGCCAAGAGATCAGCGAAACTGACACTGATTTACGTGATATCAAGAAAACCTGTAAGCAGCAAAGAAAACTTTCAAAATGAACTATATATCTTCCAGATAGTTTACCACGTTAAGTACCTAACTGCAATGAACAAAGTGTAAACGGATATAGCTGCCTATAGATCTTACGTGGCTTTACATTTCCTCCTGAAAGAAAGAATCTTAGTCAAAAACTAAAGCTAATCAGACTTGTCCAGACATGTTGAAGTGGAGCAACGACAGTGGAGAGAACTCTTAATGCGCAGGAAAGCAGAGTAATACGAAAGTTTTCTACCCAATAAATGAATAAAGAGACGACAACAGAGAATTAGAAACCTTATGCAAATAACAATTAATATTGAAGGATTGAGGTAGGTAGCACACGACTGAAGAATTTCAGAAGGAATCTGTCCAAAGAAAACCTTGGATAAAGGAGGCCGAGAGCACGCCTTCACAAGATGAAGAGGAAGAAGATTTCAGGTGCACCGAAGTTTTAACCAGCGCATTGGTTTAAAATTTGTGCTCAAGTCGGCAAAGGTTGTGAGATAACGGTAATGACAATCATTATCTTTAGTACTCTCTTTAAATACGTTTGCTCGTAAAAAGCTTTTCATTATAACACCATACTATAAGTTCAACAAAAACGCTGCTTCGGTGACCATACGATTTAGTTCGTACTAACGAATTCCCTTGCTCTTCAGGAGCGTTTTTAAGCTGCTCTGCTGGCTTGCCTAAATTTTCAATGTTCACAGGTTTCATTGCGACGTAGAACTTGGACATTTTAAACTATGTTCTGTGATAGTCTTGTGCTGTCTTCATTTGTTAGAAATTAGATGCGGCATAAAATAAATAAAAAAAATGTGTTACCCAGTAGTCAAATCGGGTTAAAAAAATTACTTGAGGACTACAGAAAGCAAAACTTTTTCGTTGCGATGAGAGATAATTTTAAGGGCATTCATGTCCTGCAGTTTTTCTGCTTTTTTGTAATTCGTGTTTTGTTAATTGTTTCCCTGCCTTTTTTGTTTTGTTTTTGCTGACATGTGTTTAGAATTAGTATCCTGTAAGAGATGTAATAGTTCGTTTACTCCGATACGGTTTATCAGCTCAACGATGTGGATGCATTACCGCGTTTTCATTTTCACGTGCGGCACGAAATGATGAAGAGACTGGTGTAGTATTTATGTTACATCTGGTTTCAAATTGCAATGGAGATAATAAGCATTGGACAAACAAAATTGTAAATAAGTATCGCTCTGGCTTCTTATCTACTAAGAGAAGCTATGTAAATATTTTGTTTATACCAGAAGAAACTATTGACGTGACATGTAATATTATAGGTTAATAACTCTTTTTGCGTTAGTTTATACGTGGATTTAAATGCAAGCGAACGTTTGTTTGGTATGTATATTACACAACGAACATGAGGGGTGAACGGGTAACGTTCGGGTTTTTTCCTAAATCAATCCAGGCGAGTGTGTTCCTTCAATAGGCCATGATCGAATTCCTTCCCCTTCCTTGCACCCAGTTATTTCCCACCTCTAATGACGTCGACGAGTCGTAAAGCCAGAAGCAAAAATATAAAATAAATAAAAAACCCATTACAAGAGAGTTTTTGCAACGGGCAATAGCAACAGTTAAAATCTTTATGTACTGACTTTACTTACTATTATTATTACTCCGCGATTCACTAAAGTGTGTGGTGGAGGGTGCATTGCACCTATCTGGGAAGGTAATGGTTTGGAAGGGATATACGGGATATGGCAGGAGGCGCCCATGGGCTATTGTGAGGAACCATACAAGCATTCGCATGGAGCGATCTGGGGAAACCATGGAAAACCCAGATCAGGATGGCCGGAGTGCTTTATCGAAAGCTACTCCTGTAGGATTTTATGTTTAGTCGCCCGGTAAATCCTTTCTATTCCACTCCCTAATCGCTCGTGGAAAAAATGAGTACAGAAATGAATCGGTTCTGGCTCTGATTTCTCTTATCTTATTTTCGCGGTCATTCTGGGATATGAATGTTGCTGGTAGCAATATTTGTTTACTGTCATTCCGAAATACGTCAGTCGAGAATTTTTCAGTTAGCTTCTGTCGAGTGCAACGCCTTCGGTGCTCCAGGTCTTCCCAACCTAACTCCTTCAACATCGCACTTACGCTTTCCCTCCAACTATATATACCTGTCGCGAATCGGGCGGCTCTTCTTTGGACCATCTCTAATGCCTCCATTAATCCCTTTTGATGGGGACCCCATACAGAGCAACAATATTCTAAGTGAGGCCGCACTAGTGACTTGGATGCAATCTTGACTTCTACTATTCATTTCATAGCTGAAATATAGGTATAGAGATAATTTAATCTAAATGCAGATCTTGAACTACGACATCTCGAAGATGAAACATTGTTACAATAATATAATTCTGGGATGGCCAGTGTGAATATTGTTATTTCGTACACGTTCGTAATTTGTTAGTGCGTGTTGAGGGTAATGTGACCTGCGTGATTGTATAAGACTGAATGATGAAAGCAGAGTCTCTACAGTTCCGTCATAAGTGCTGTATCGAGATGAGCGAATGATGCGAGCTACAAGGGATGCCTAGAGCAGTGCAGTTTATTGTCCACATCCAACCTTCAAGTCATTATCAACAGTGTCGTAAGCCTTCGCTCGATATTCACTGTGGAGGTGCTCACGTGTGTTGTATACAATGGAGTGAACAAAAATTCTATACCTCAATATCTTCTACTCCGGATGGAAATTTCTTAGACCACCGAGATTCGAACTAGGTAATCGAAGCACAGAGCTGCGCTTCACTGACATCATACGCAAGGAGGAAATTCGATGGAATCAATGTCATATCATCCCGACAGACTTGGAACTATCCAGGAATGTGTTAAGAACTTGTAGTGACGAAGTTTTACAATTGATTTGGCTTTTATTTTTTCTGTCTGCGAAATCATTTTTCTAAACATCATTTCCTATTGAGCACTTAAACTAATTCAATTTATTTGTGATGGAATGCACGCTCCGGTGACATTTTTCCTCACACCAATCTTTCTCTTTTCTTGTACCTGCTTACTTTTGCCCTCAACTAATTTTAATTTTAAACTCTTCAAGCGTTTTTGGTAAATAATCACTTCCCTTGACAATTTATTCCAATACCTGACTCCCCTACCAACAAAAAAAATTTCCAACTCCTTTATGGCTGAAATAAATTTAAAGCTTCAGGCCGTGGTCATATTTTCCCTTCGTCCGAAATATCTTGCGTATAGCCAAATATCTGAGAATCACGTGAATATCCTTGTCTAAAGCCATATTGTCGATTTAAAACCAGTTTATTTCCTCGCAGATATTTCTGCTGTGGTTACATATCAATTTCTCCATTAATGTACCAAAAACTAATGTCAAACCAGTGGGCTTGTAATTTTCAATCCTATTTGCCACCTCTTCTTTATGAACCGGTACTACTATCGCAGTTTTCCAGTCCTCTGGTAAGCAACAATACTCCATACTCAATCCAAATAATATTTCAAGGCAAGGTAGAATGTCGTATTCTGCTATGTTTAAGACATCTGCAGGAATATTATCTACACCGACCCCTTTACTCTTTTTTAGCTGTATTTCATAATGAATTTCAGATTTTTTAGTCTGCTCATTTCTATTAACTTCCGCAAGCTACTTCTCTGCTACTCACCCTCATATTCCTGATTCATAGTCCCTAATGGTCGCATCACACCAGCTAGTTAATATCTCTGTCTTTTTCAAATACTCAGTAATATCTTCTCCATCCGCATCTATAATTGTCTGCATATCTTCCAATTTTCTCAGTTTTCTAAGATCGTCATGGAAATCTCTAGATGCATCGTTCAGTGGTCCTTCTGCACCGATAATATTCGTCATAAACCAATCCTTAGATTCCCTATTTGCTGCTATTAGTATCTTGTTTAGGCGCTTCAAGTGTTCCCTACTACCTTGTCTGTTTTAACTCCGTTGTCTTTTTTTCTTTCCAGCATCTTTATCATCCTAACTTCCCTATTATAATGTATAGATTCCATACTATGTTTTTTTCTGTTTTGGATTAAACATTTCTTCCTCTATTCTTATTATCTCCTTTCGCACCTGCACTTGTGTCTTCCTTCCACGTAGTGAACCATTCCCTGAAATATGTATCCAGTTCTGAAATAAGTGGCTTTTTGTAACTGCACCTATTACCACCTTAAATTTCGGCCACTGGTTTAAAATCGATCACTAACGTTCTTATCGAATGACAAGCTTTGATAATTTTCGAATATACAGTTTTGAAACGGATGTGAAGGTCTGAAATTACGTCTAACAGATTCATTCGCCTGATGTCACCAATTAAGAAGTTTCTGGGATGTATGCTGTCAGACTATTTGCTCTAAAATAGTCCCAGTTCCATCCACACTACATATTTTAAAAGTTTCTGTTTTCGTATACAATTTATCTTCCATTTTAATTATCTCTTCTGAAAATTTTTTCCACTCCTCAGACACGGATAGTAAGACGCGTTAGGGTTTTCACTGTCGTTTCTAATACGTTCATGTTTGTCATTGAGGTATTGCTTACTTGCCTCAGCCGTACATTTCTTGGCTCAAGCTGCATATACGATGCTCCTGTAACTGTTATTAACAGACACATGGCTGTAACTTATCTTTCACTGCTCACGTGAATGTCGCTATCCACTATGATAGCTGCTTTCTAATCAGCTATAGTGTGTAACAGCTCATTTTATTTACAAACTGCACAAATCATGTAAGGCATCCAGCTATCATGTGTATTGCTACTGAAACAATCTTTTCGCCGTCGTATCCTGAAGCGTAATAGCTAGCACGTTCGCCTATCGTTGGTTAGGGTCTGGACTTATTCTTATTTTTTATTTTTATTTTTTGCTTATGTCTTTACACCTAGTTGACGTTGAGGTCATTAGAGGCGGGATAGGACTGGGGACAAGGAACGTGAAGGAATTCGGCCATGGCCCTATGAAGGAAGCATCCCGGCATTCGACTGGAATGATTTGAGGAAACCATGGAAAACCCAAATCTGAATGCCCGGACGGGGATTCGTACCGGTGAGGCCAGAGCGTTAACCGCTTACCCACCACGCTTGGTCTGGAATTAAAGAAGGTTTTAATAAAGTGTTGTGTTTACTGTACCTTACTGCGATGTACATTAAACATAATGCAAAATCCATAGTACATTTATCAGTGAGCGGTCTAGTAACTCAGTGGTTAAAGCGCTTGCTCCCAAACTTTAAGGTACAGGGTTCAAATTCCGGTGGTACTAGGAATTCTTAAGAACCGTCCTTTATCATATGAGATATGCCAGGATATTCCGTGGCTCGTATTTCACGTTAAGCGACAGAAGCGGAAAGTGTGGCAAATCGAAACTCTTATACAAGGTCATAAGACCATACAAATTACTATTGAAACTGGCTGGAAATACGAAAAGGCCTAGTGCTATTCAAAATTTTTTAAATGCAGCACTTTCATGTAATTAAATAAATTATAACAGGGAAATAAAGTAACGAAAGCAAAACCACCAGCTCCAGAGATCGCCCTAGAGTAGGCAATCCGCAGAACATTTTGTCTGTGCACTGGGTCTTGCACACTTGACACTAGTAACGCGTGTGTACATAACTCACAGGGGCTACGACGAGTGAAAGTTCTTCTCTCTTGCGGAACGTCTTCACCTTCACCTTCATCTTTAACTAGTACGAGAAACGTAAAATTCCAAGAATGATGCTACTTATTCAAGTGTTAGTACTGTGTAGTTAGTTATCCGGTACAGCAAGTGAGTAGACAAGCAGGTCAGCTTACTAACGTTCAAGGATAAGTTCCGAAACATTTTCGAATGACGACAATTATGTGTTAATAACAAATTTCAGGCTTCAGATGAAAGTTTTAGCTGTGTGTTTGCCGGTAATACGTCTTTAAGACGCGGTTATATGTTACGTTCCATTGAGGAAAACGCATGTGGTCAAATATATCAGTAACGTGCTTGTGTGCAGCATTTTAATACCGTGGTGCCACAAGAATGATATTTCTCTACATGACGCTTCTGTGTAACAGTGCTGGCTGTATTAACTTATTACGCACAAGCTGTAGTAATGGTAATGTAGCTGGCGTGTTATGAAGGCCCTATCACATTGGCGAACATACTTGTGCAATTAATTCGTTGACACTTTCGTCATGGGTTTGATCGTGCATGGGGGATATATGGATATTGTGAAGACGACTTCTACCGTAGGTAGAGTAAATCACTATTAAATTTCATAGTGAATACTGTAACAGAGTTTAACTCCAACCTGGCATTATAACTCGTGGAGGAAAACAATATACTTGGAAAGTTGGAATACTCAACTTCTTATTTAGTTTCATACGAGCAAGGTTTTAATAAAATAACATAGGTGTTATATAAATACTTGATAAGTTTTTACTGTCTCTGGATGGTGCAGCGTTCTAATACTGAATGCTGCCGACGTTTCTACCGAACTACTTTGGCCTACTTCTATGGCAGAACTGCACTGGGACATGTTTCGCACGCTCTACTAAACAAAACTATAGTGCTTTCAATTAATAGAGGCAGCTCAAGGTCACTTTGATTTATCCCCGCTCCTCTACCCTTACATCTATATGCGAAGGGGAAATTTGCTATTCCCCTACATGTAAAGGGGGTAGGAAGGGAGTATTGGTGAGGTGAGGATCGGCTACATATCCTTGTGCCGCCAGTCGAGGGCGAACAAAGAGTAACGCTCGGTGTTCTGGAAGGTTCTGAACAGTCCGGCCAATCAGGACAGCGCATATGTCCCGTGTTTGGGTGAGTAGCTGGCGGTCGCGGCTTTAGTTGATCTCTTCGCATCAAAGCATGGCATGCAGCATGAAGTTTTAGGAGGCTGTCGTCGTTTATGTTGTTAGGGCGTAAAGAGCCAGTGCGAAACATTAGTCTTCACGACAAATTAATTGTTTAATCTTGGTTGACATATGACGCAAAAACGAGTGCTTAGTTGATTACTTTACTTTTTGTAAGTGGGCACAACATGTTTCTAAACAAATGTTGTTCAATATCATTCGCGTACTCAGGCGTGACAATTGACACAATGGGATACATCTGGACACATGACTCGTTTTTTAGATCAAAACATAAACATTTTTTTTGTGGATTTACGACTTTTCAACAAAAAAGTAATTAAGACCAGGGTGGTACTGTGGGCAGAGTACCGGAAAGAAAATGACCATGAACTTTACAAAGGAATCATCCCGGCATTCGTCTGGGGTGATTTCGGGAAACCATATAAAACCGAAATCTGGATGGCCGGAAACGTAAACAACTGTACTCGGAAAGTTAATTCAAATATGTACATATCGCTGCTGTAATCTGAAATGGAATTTCACTTTTCTATATGAAACCTGCACTGAATAGCGTTGAATTAGCCATCGGTTAATGTTCGGAGAAGTCATGCTTGGTTCATTATTAATGAATAAATGCGTAGAGATAACATAACGTAAGTGAAATACTAATAAAATGGTGTTGGGAAACTGAATCCGTCGTTTTACAGCGAGACGTTTTGGTTGAAGAAAGAATTATTTCTCGTACTGCAGAGAAATCGGGAGTTACATTTTTTCTCGCTTTACGCCTCGTCGACGTCGAGGTCATTAGAGGCGGGAAAGGACTGCGAAAGGAACGGGAACGAATTCGGCCATGGCCGTTTGAAGGAATTATTTTGACTGGAGTGATTTTGGGAAACTAGGGAAAACCCAATTCTGGATGGCTGGACGGGGATTAGAACCCGTATCCTCCCGAATGCAACTCCAGGGCGTTACGGCTCACCCACCAAGCTCGGTAGTTACGTTTTAGATTCATTTTATACCTGTGCAGGCAAATGGTGGGATGATTTTTTTAAATAAGCACCTCAGTCTTATGCAATATTACCCATATCATCTTTTATGTCCTGACTTGGAACAGGGCTGTCACCAAGGTAAGATAAAGTTCTGAAGTCAAATGTTCAATCTCCCAAGAGCTTTATTCCACGCAGATGCATAAAACTAGAACAACAGTATCTATGGTAAATCACCTTACTGATCAATCAGTAGTAACTGGTTCGCACTATCTCGACATGCGCCTGTTTCGAACTCTCAGTAGATCCTCATCCGACTGCTCACTGAAGCCGGGGTCCGCCCTTATATAGCGGACATCGACGGCGGAGAAAAAGAGGGAAGCTACCCCTCCGTGGTGGCGGCACTGGTGTTGCTTCCCTGATTGCTAGTGGCACACACCGCTTGTTCACAGAGCTCTCTGCTGGTGCAGCCTTGGTGCCGTGTGGGGAGTAACACATGTCTTAAGCCACGTTACCATCAGATTTATAGGTCCAATGCAAAGCATCATGTGGCACTGTAAATTAAGCTGCAGCGTAATTTAAATTAAAAAATAGTAACAGTATAACTTTAAATATCCTGTTCTTGAAAGTGGATAGCCTGTACCATGAATACACATATATTTTTCAAACACACTATTGTTCCACAATTGTACAATTTACTAATGAACGTTTGTGGGCTTGTTATGATCTCGGCATCGATCATAGCTGACGATGACTATTATATGTTACAACGATGGTGAAATCTCAGAACGTGGTAATAAATTTGTGTTTCTTGTTAGACTGTAAATAAAAATTTTCGCGAAATTTTGTCTTTGAAGTAAATTTTAGGAACCGTAGGTTGTCCTACAAATGTGTATGAAGATTCATATTTCCCACAGTCATAAGTGCAAGAGGGAGACTGTATCAATGGCGTACATAACTTGTATTACATACAAGATGCCAACAAGTACAGTACAGTACATATCGACGTCAGCGGTGTATTAATTCACGACCCCGTGTTGGCTCCAACTTTACACTAAGTTACTATAGAATAGCTAACATCTGAGAGGTGAGCCTTATGGGTGAATGGTCAATGTTGAGGCATAACATTCGGGAGGACGCGTTTTCGATCCACCTTGCTGCCACCCTGACTCCACATTTTCATGGTTTTTCTTAATGACTGCTGTTGAATGACAGCTAGGTTCCTTCAAAAGTCCATTCTTGGATTCTTCCCCGTTCTTTTCTCCTAACATCCCACCCTAGATCCCATGACCTCAACAAGCCGTTAGCCCTAACAAGAGGTCTTATAGTATTTAGTCAGTAGTTTTCAATTTGTGGAAACTTTCTGCTTTATTAACTATGGATGTTATGACTGGTTGTTATATATGAAATGCATCTGGGATAATCTTATTTGCAGAGAAATGGGTTGTACTGACTGCATGCTGTGTACGCCAACTAATTCTGCAACTAATGGCAAGCCAAAAGATTGGCCGAGTGCATTAAAGCGCCGCAATACTAGAAAAAGGGTGAATGGTGGGTGCGAGTTCACATTACTTTACTAGCTCAGCACCCATCATGATTAAGTTTCTAGGCGATTTCCCCAATCGGCTTGGCGAATACTTGGGTGCACCAAACTATACATCTCAGAAATGTCCATTCGACAAAAAGAATAACACTACACATATGAATGTAAATATTATATTGTTCGTAGACTGATGGAAGAAATCACATCCCTCGTTTACATTACACCAACATTAATCTCCTCTCAGTTATCGATAAGACGAAGAAACGAAGCAAAAACAGCTAATGGTAATCGAAATATAATCTACGTACCACTGTCCCAAACAATATTGTCTCGTCTTTTTTAGGGTTCAGTAATCAAAGGTAAAAGGATCCCTATCGCTGCAGCTCCACTGTCTGTCAGTCTGTCACAAGCCTTTAGCTGGTAAATGTAATGTACGCTAACATTCGTCCTTGGTTTGGATTTACTTTAAACTGTGCGCGTAGATCCCCTATACCTGATGGGATTACCAGTTTAGGTTAGATAGCCACGACAAGAGACGTAATGCGTGGCTAATCGAAAAAATGTTTATTGGCGGCCGAACAATCCTTGGGGATCTCGCGGCGAACAGTGGGATACGATAATTTGAATTTTAAGCTAATGAACAACCCGCTAGTATGGCCATGCGCATTAAGGTGCTACCACACTGGATCAGGGATCAGGGTCGAGTTCTGGACCCCGCGTATTGGCCGTCCTGATTGTAGTTTCCCACATTCATTTCTTCTATCCCAACGTGTAGCGTAGATGCTTAGAGCTAGTCAAGTAGTAAGTGAAGACATTTTTTTTAGTAGAAAATAAAGACGTGATTGGTCGTCAAAATTGTTACCTTTAAATTGTTCTTGTATTCAAGGCATCAGAGCACGGAAAAATAAATGCAGAAGGCTCTATTCGCATGTATCGTGTCTTTTTTTTTTAAATGAAGGAAAGGTGATTTTGAACATGAAACTAAATTGTCCGTGATCTCGACAAATGCACTATCCCGGTCCCGGCATTCGCCTAGGATGATTTCGTGAAACATGCAAAATCGATATCTGGATTGTCGGACATTGAATCGAGCGCCGGTGATAGGATTAAACTCTGGTTAGTCCATGGTCAAACTAAAGATTTTACAAAATGTGAAATACTCCTAAGCATCTATGAGATATCTTTCAATTCAGCACTTGTTTCTATATCGTAGTTTTTTGACCAAAATACGTAACATACAAATACTGCAAGTATTTTGTTTCCATTAAAGTCCACGAAGTAAAGTTAAATGTTTGTCGCTCCACTCGACCTTAATTAAGACTGAAACTAGAGAATGCTGACTCCAAATGAGTCTCATTTTGCTAAGACTTGACAAACCATCTGTGCACAGACACGATCTGAAGTTTTTTTGGTAACTTTCCTTCGATCCTGACACCACTTTACTGACTCATATGAGATCCCAGGGTTATCACTGGATATCTGGAGAGACCTTCTTTCGAAAGTTATACGATTCTTGAATTTCGACTTGACATGAGTATAGGTGCACGCTCTGTGTACTTGTGTTGATTTGCAACTTTAACTCCAAACAACTTCACAATAACCTCTCGTCACTGTTTTATACAGGAAATCGATGGATGTAGAACCTTTGACAAAGGCCTCGACTGTGTTCACTCGACGTAACAATTTATTTGATTGTTTGCGTGTAAAATAGTATAATTAGACTCAGAGTTGCAATACCTAACTGTATCCCCCATTTTGTCATTACTGGCTTTTCTGGACTGCCTATTGAAATGATGTCTATACCTCATCTGCTTATGAACTTTTCAAAGTGGTAATGCTTTATCTTTGAGTTGAAATTATTTAATTAATTACTATGAAAAATATTTCCAAGGGCGCCATTCCAAAAGAGGAAGATTAAAAGGAACAGAGTTCTGCCTTACATTTGATTATTAGAATGAAGGAATTGTTTAAAACAATCCAATTTTTATTCTAGCATAAAACATATTTAAATAGGAATTTTCACAAAATCGACATACATGATATTTAAGAATGTACCAGAAGGGTGTAGATTTATTGTTCAATAATTCAGACAGATTACGGTTAACTCACTGACGTTAAATTGATGTTTGGAGACTCAATAAGCAATTTTCAGTGCTCTCAGGGTCGCACTGGGCCAATCACTACGGCAGCGAAATGCCAAAACTTTTCGGTGAGAAGGAATGGTAAATCACCAAATAAAGTCCTTTCTGTTGCAGCAGCATCTCACATATCCGAATAAAAACTGTGTTCGCAGCAAACAGCACTGCTCGCCACTTGCCACGTCCTGCGACAATATGTCAGCTCTCCTCTTGTCGGCGACCACACCGTCTCTCCTCGACATGGAACACAAGAGCATCCAGGGAGTCAAACGCGCGCAAATGTCAGCAACCTGGTTGACTTTTCGTTCAAACCGTCTATCTGGTGGCCTGTACATAACACCCTATTCGCTCTTGCCAAAAACAGTTTTCCCTCTTCTCCTCTCCAGCTGCTGCGGCCACTCTGTGTCGCCCTGAGCAGCCCACTTTGTTCAAGACCAGACCATTGTCTCCGGCTTGCCGACAGGTCGGCGCCAAACTGAAGCAGTCCCTCCATCACCGAATTCGATCGCTGTAGGCATATTCACTCAATGTAAATATTTGCATATTTAATCGACGCTTCTAATAAAACATGTGGTGACTTTTGAGATCAGCACACTTTCAGTATGGAAGAAAACTTAAAGATGTATCCACATCAAAAATATAGCAGTACAATACTCCTAATGTAGAGAGCTGTCTGGTGGATCTGTGGTTAAGGCTTCTGACTTTAGATCTAAATGTCCCTATTTTCGAATTCCGTTCAAGGTTGGGATTTTCAAATAGCTCTTAACGTGCCCTTCGCCTATGTCACAGCTTACTGTGTGATGCGATGTACGCAAGAACGAATCTATGGTTCGGTTAAAAAAAAACAAAACAAACACAGGCCTACTCGTAACGTAACGTGTCGAAAGTTCCAACACAAGAAGTCGTTAATTTAGGGTGATATGGGTTTGGTCAAAATGTCCTCACAACGTACAGTACAACATTACAATTTTATGTCCCCGAGTGCTCATATAGTTACATTTGTCAAAGTGTTATGAGCAAGTGGTCAAAATAAAATGATTTAAATCAACGTATCTAAACCTTTTTCAAACTGAGAACCAGTAAAATGTTAAAAATAATTCTACAGATCAATAGCTTATATGGTCTAAGTTTTTACCTCTGTGAATATTAACCAACCCTACCCATTGTTATCGGCACATACAGCGGTTCTTAAAGACCAATGTCTACAAAAGGTACTCATAAAAAGGTAATTAACTTACTCTTCAAAGTATTGCCGCTCTCTTTAATGATACGTATTTAATGAATAGACTATTAAAGTAACATTGCAGTCATATCCTCGAAATACCAGATTTTTCCTGGTTGTTGAAATATTCATGGCTTATACAGTGATTGGCTTGTAGCTTATACTCGCGTATAGCCTTATGCATTAAGAGTACAATATTCTTTTCTGTCGACAAGTTTTACTAATTTATTTTTTGCTTGGATATCTCTAATTCAGTTAGATTCAAATGTTTAAAATTCTGCCTGCGGACCAACTATCCCGTCTTCGTTGAGAAATGCTGATCTAAAAAAAAATGTCAAAACCTCACCAACAATATGTAATTAACACAAATGTTAGGTTTTATTTAAATCAATATTCGAACTGTTACTTTCAGGGGATCATGCTCAGGTGTACGGGCTACTAAATTATTAACTCATTTTCTAGTAGAACTAGAATTGTTGCTGTAAAGCCAGCGTTGATTCAATGTTAACAGCGTCTTGTATCTTTAAACACTTCTGCAAACAGGATCCCTTTCAGGATAAACTGCTTTTGAATTTATGCTAATATATCGAAGTTACTACTTCTGAATGAACTTGCTGGGCGCTAACCACATACACACACACACGGACACACACACCACCTCAAGTCTGTCACACGATAACAGGAAAATTGTTCATCGTAGTTGCCATTAGTTATGAAAGAGATGAGATGCTGAAGGAAAGTGTAGACTACCATTTTATATGGACAATTGAAACGGTTTCACAATAGTTTAACCATTTTTAAGTGCCAGTGGAGTGGTATTATGAAACAGAGTAATCAATAACCATTGGTTTTGTGTATGGTATCACGCATATTATAACTTTTATTTTTTTTAAATATATATATATATATATATATATATATATATATATATATATATATATATACATGTATGTATTTATGTCTGTCTGTGTGTGTATGTGTATATGTGTGTGTGTGTGTGTGTGTGTGTGTGTGTGTATCTGACACTACCCAAAAGCCGTAGTTCTCAGTGCAAGAAACACAAGAACATACGCATACTAAAAACATAACTTGTCTGATGTTTACAATAACGATCTCTTGCAATCATTATTTCAACTGTACTGTTATGTTTAATTATCGTTTCAACTCTGCCTTTTGACATTGCATTATTATATTATCCTCAGTACCATAAGTCTAACGACAGTGAATCAGCAACTATTAGCAAATGTGGGAACGTCTATGCATGAACTATTTTATTCTTTAATCATGAATTTGTTGCTTGTCGGAGCCATGAAAGATTGTTAGCAAATAAATAAATGAAAATGGGTTACACAAAGGAACCATCCGAGCATTGTACTGGAGTGATTTCGTGAAAGGAAATCTGGATGAACCGAATATTGAACCACTCTATCATCAGGCCCAAATGACTAGGTGTTGAAATAGTTTTTTCGTCTGTATAAATTCCTTATGGCTGGAAAAATGTAACCCAGAGAAGCAAAATCGAAAAATAGTTTCGCTAATTAAGACCCGGATATAAAAATGTCAGCGGGCGTCTAGTCTCAGTAAGGCCAGCATTACAACATAAAAGAACTTTCACAAAGTTAACCAAAGATCTTTTATAAATGATTTTATCACATTATTTTACAAAAGATTTGAATGGATTTTTTACCACGCCTATTGCACTATATAAAATTTTCCATCGCAGTTTTCTCAAATGAATGGGGTGATCTTGTATGCTTGTGCTGTTGCAGTAAAAGTGCCGCTGTCACAATAGGTATATTATTGAAGAAATAGGAAAGAATTAAACGTATTTGGGTTAGGTCGTGGATTGCAAGGCTTGATATGAATGGAATTTATCAAAAATTAGTGAAAGAACTGCAATGTAGGGACATGACATGTTCTGTAAGTTATTTAGTAATCGATAAGGAAACGAGTAAATTTGTACTTTCAAAAGTGGTAGGTGTAATTTCCAAACAGAACAGAACTCGATAAGAGCTGAACATTGTGTTATGGCTGCTCTGAGATTTTTAATAAGTAAAAGCTGCACCAACCTGCAGTCAGCACCTGCATACCTCGGTGCTCTGTCTGCTTTTATTTTTGAAACCTGTAAGGCTATATTCAAAACATATGAAACGGACACGGTTGTATCCTCCGCTAGAACCCATCGATGATTCAAAAAATTCAATTTCCTTGCAATAGTCATCACGATGCCCACAACTCTGCTTCTGTAGGTATGCCGACAGTGTCAACTAAAGCGTTTGCGTGACCCCCCCCCCTCCCTTGGTGTAATGTCACACGTTTTGCAATTTTAAATTTAGAAATTATTAAATTAAAACAGCACTTCCAAAATGATTTTTATATTTCTATTTAAAATATTTTTAGATAAAATAAAAAAATAAATCATACATTATAGAAAATTGACAAAACATAACAAACCAAATGTATGATACAAAATTTAATCATGTTGTGTCCATGGACTTCGAACCCATTATTTTATATTAAAATGTTTTTATGAACTCGCTTTGGGCTTTGTCTGTCCGGGTGGAATTTAGTAATTGATTTTAAACTAACTTCTCGATGAGCTAGAGACTTAAAATTTTGACCATAGCTCAGAACTGAATGACAATGCATGAAAATGTGAAAAAATTGAAAAAGTTGTGCGCAAAATTTGAAAATTCGGGATACTGAAAGCACTCATTTCTATGGACTGATTTGGCTAATTTTTCTTAAATGTTCGTAATAGTCCGAATAAGTTTTTGGTTAGTGAAAAATTGGAAAAGTTACCCGGAAAATTGGAAAATTCTGAGGAAACTGAAAGTCTTTTTTCCTGTGTACCGATTTGGTTAATATTTCTTAAATGTTCGTAACAGTGCGAATAAGGTTTTTAGTTAAGGAAAAATTAGAAACGTTACCCGGAAAATTGGAAAATTCGGAGAAATTTTATTTTTTGTACCAATTAGGCTATTTTTTTTAAAAAATGTTCTTAATAGTCCGAATAAGGTTTTTAAACATAGAAAAATTGGAAAAGTTTCCTGGAAAATTCTGGAAAACTAACTCGCTTTGGGCTTTGTCCGTGTGAAGC
This sequence comes from Vandiemenella viatica, assembly GCA_031002005.1. Taxonomy (NCBI): domain Eukaryota; kingdom Metazoa; phylum Arthropoda; class Insecta; order Orthoptera; family Morabidae; genus Vandiemenella; species Vandiemenella viatica. The sequence continues at coordinate 32,704 of JARYHS010000359.1, read as the reverse complement.
TAGAGACTTGAAATTTAGACCATAGCTCAGAACCGGGTAACAATGCATGAAAATGTGAAAATTTGAAAATTCTGGAAAAACAGAAAGTACTTTTTTCTATGGACCAATCTGACTAATTTTTTAAATGTTCGTAATAGTCGGAATAAGATTTCTAGTTAATGAAAAATTGGAAAAGGTGAACCGGAAATTTTGAAGAAACTGAAAGTTTTTGCTGTGTACCGATTTGGTAAATTTTTTAAATGTTTGTAATGGTGCGAATACGGTTTTTAGTTAATGAAAAATTGGAAAAGTTGCCTTTGAAAAATTCGGAGGAAACTGAAATTCTTTCTTTTCTGTGTACCAATTTGGCTAATTTTTTAAAATGTTGTTAATAGTCCGAATAAGATTTTTAAAGAAAGAAAAGTTGCATAAGTTGCCTGGAAAATTCGGGAAACACTAATTCGCTTTGAGCTTTGCCTGTCCGGCAAGAAACAGTCGTCGCGTTGCCGCAACGTGATCCAAAGAGTGTAGAGAGCAGTCAGCTGTTTTATTCTGATTTCTATATAAATGCAGTATTAAGATTAAAGAAAGCCCATTGAATAAAGTTGCCTGCAAAATTCGGGAAAAACTAACTCTCTTTGGGCTTTGCCTGACCGGCAAGGAACAGTCGTCGCGTTGCCGCAGCGTGATACAAAGAGTATAGAGAGCAGTCAGCTGTTTTATTTTGATTTCTCTATCTATGCAGTATTAAAATTAAAGAAAATACATTGAATAAACGGTGCAGCTGTAGGATCAGTCGTTACGATATTATTTAATGTTCAGTTAATTTTTATTTCTCCTAGTGTCAAACAGATTTCTAACTCTAGACAGCTTACCTGACAGAAAAGTCTTGTATCCCAGCCCGACACCATTACATGCCCGGAAGAAGAGATGGAGGTGGACAACCGATAGACAGCGCTAGCAACAGGCCAACTAGCGCCACCGCATAACAGGGTTTCCGCCGCGGCCAATCAGAAGCGACTTGCCTAGTATAAATACAGCCGCGCGGTCCCACTTAGGACAGTGCTGTGTTCACTTCCACTCAGTTTCGCTTCCGTCTCTCTGTGCATCGCCTATTGGACTCTGACCAGCGCGCATCTCGGTTTACGTTCGGTTACTCCTTTGGACTCTGTGCATCACATATTGGACTCTGACCATCGCGCATCTCGGTTCACGTTCGGTTACTCCTTTGGACTCTGTGCATCGCATATTGGACTCGGATCAGTGCGCGTCTAGGTCTACGTTCGGTTTCTTCCTTGGACTCTGCGCAGCTCATCTTGGACTTTTCTTCGGTTCTCCCTTGATCGTCTCCGGGCTACCGCCCGTTCGCCGTGTTGACATTTCGGCCGCCGTGCGGACACAGAAAAAGGTTTCTCTTATGGTAAAGGAGACAGCCACTCAACTCAAGCGATGTTTAGAAAAGCAGAAGCAAAAGTGAATCCCTACGCTTCAACAGGAATTGGGAGCAGATCGGTCTGCAAGATTAGTCAAACGTCGGAAGCGAGCAAAAGAAGTTCATGAACATCAGCGTAATGTCGAACGCACTAATGATAAGGAACGTCAGGCTCATGCATGATCCATCGAGGACTCGTTCACACACTCTTCTCGACTTGCTATTGACGCACAACGACATGCCGAAGCAAGAGCAAATGAAACAGTTAATCAGCATAACACTCGACTGGAATCTAGTCGATTTAGATTCTCGGAATCAAAAACTAGAGAGACAAGCCGGGAACGTGAAGCAAGATTACGATGTCGACGTGAGGCTTATGCTCATCTGTTAGCTAATGACTCAAACTTTCAATCAACTATAAACACTTTTTGCGATAAGTGTATTAATATCTGCCAAAAAAACTGTTACCCTAATCAGGTACTAAATTATCGTTTGACTTTGCCAAAACCATACTTGCCACAGGAACTTGTCGCTAAAAATGATTTAGATTTTTGTCATCGATGCAATATGCATTTGAAAAGCTCAAAGAGTCATGCTCCATCTAAGGCGTATTGGAATAACTTCTTCCAGGTGATATTCCTGGAGAAATTGCAGCATTAATTGAACCAGAACAACGTTTACTTCAGCGCATCATTCCGTATGTCAAAGTGATCAAATTTCCAGGTTGATTTGGTCAATACGGTTTCAAAGGACATGCAACATTATTTGCTCCCGATATTTTTGAAGTCAGTGAAAAGCTGCCTGAAATTCTTCCTCGGTCGAGCACAGATGTAGGAATGGTTGTAGTAACTGAAACCCTGAATAACTTAAATTTATCAAGAAATTACAACATATCTTCGGATCGTGTCTACACAGAGCTTGATTGGTTAATTGCAAATAACCCACTCTACAAGGACGTACAAGTCAATCGATTTGCTCGATTAAATACCCAGGATATCATTCACGTTATTCCAGCTCAGCCGGAACAACCCGACGAATATGATGACCAAGCTACTGATGCTCCAACTGGCAGTGCCTATATGAAAATTAATGATTTATCGCGAATCGTACGTGCTTCCTGGAATCAAAATAATGAAATCTTCCGATCTGGACATGCTGGACATCAATGCTTTGCCATGGTTGTTGCAAATTTAATTCTTGCTGCCATTCTTCCGCCGAGCCAATGGAATGTTTTAAATCGTAACATGATCGATGGCGATAGATTTTACGACCGAATTGACAGGGAAACTAAAAATCAACCAGGTGCTTTTTCCAATTGATAATCGCGGCTATTTAGAAATCAGAAATCTTGATGTTGTAAGACATGAGATCCTTATGTTCGACAATATCTCTGCTGTTGAATATAATGATTTAGGTGGTGCTTTCAATGGAAGTTTATGTGATGGGGTAAACGATGGAGTTAATTTCCTAAATCTTCGTGCTTCGATAGACTTATTGTTCGTCTAACATAATGTTGGTATTTTGATAGTTGCCGGTAGTGCAAATGGTCCCTTGCATTATGATGACAAGTTTTATTTCACCAATTCTCATTCATGCGGACCGAAGGGGAAAAAAATTGGAGCTCAAAATGGAGATGCATGTATCATCAAATGCGACACTCTTGACCAGTTTCTTCGTATTATTCGCCGAACTACACATTCCAATGCAGGTACACAATTTTCAATTAATGCAATCAATGTTGTCGTAAAAGAAAGAGGTGTACCAATGCAACAATATTCAGAAACACATCCATTAATACATGTCAATGGAGTTTCTACTGAACAAAATGATCTAGAACCAGAGCTAGTAATTGTATCGCAATTCGTTCCTGTGCAAACATCTGTAATGGCACCAAATGATTACCAGCAGCCAGATATTAATGACGAATTTAAAGAAAGTAGAAACATTAACGAAATTTTTCGCACAAACTAAGGGCAATATTGTGAATGTAAATCGGGAGTTAAAATCAGAGAAATTTTCATGGTTCTATCTCTTCCCCTATGGCAAAAATGGCTTGAACGAAATGTGCTCGGTCAAAATTACTCCACTGGATTATTTTCAGCATTTGAATATCATAGAGAGCAGTCGACAATCAATGCATGTGGCGGAGTTGTACGTGTACAACACGGTATTGTTGAACATCTTCATTTATATTTAAAGAATCTCAGATCATCTGCATCATATTGACGAAAAAGCTCATAATGAATTAATTGCATTTATTCGGTGTCTTGGTCCTCCAACTTGGTTTCTTACTTTGAGCTGTAATGATTTGAATTGGACTGAAAGCACAAAGCTTTATTGATTGAAGATGGCAGACTCGACGAAGATCCTAGCCAATTAAACGTAGATGAAGTGCAACGTTTGATTAAACCGTATCCTGTTGTGTTGAGCCGACATTTTTCACGTCGGGTTGATGCTTTGATAAAACACATTAAATGTAGACTAATGAAGATCTTCTTAGTGGAAAAATCTTTGATTTCTGGTATCGAATTGAGTTTCAGAACCGTGGAAGTCCACATATTCACCTTGTTGCATGGATTGAAAACGCTCCATATTTTGAAACTCAAGAAGGACTGGCATACATGGACCAAGTGATCTCATGCCGCTTGCCAAGCGAAGAAGAAGATCAAGATTTAAGAATACTAGTCAAACTGAACCAAATTCATCGCCATACGCATACATGTTACAAGAACAACTCTGATAGGTGTCGATTTCCTTTGCCTCGTGACCCATGTCAACAAACTCGTATTGCACCACCGAGTTCAAACGAATTTATTCGAAATGGAAGAAGATTTTTCACTTTAAAACGAACAACAAATGGGCATTTGAGTCAATAATTATAATCAACAGATTCTAAAGTTTTGGAATGCTAATATGGATATAAAACCATGCGGATCAAACGAATCTATTGCCCATTACATTGCCAAATATATTTTGAAGACAGAACCATCAGGTGTAAACCGAAGTGTAGCTCAAGCTATCCGTCAAATTCGTCAAGATGAAACCAACATTGCAACGAAGCTCTTTAAATCATGCATGCGCATTTTGAAAGAGCGACAAGTTTCCGCGTCCGAATGTGTTTATCGACTTTGTCACCTGCCACTTCGTTCTAGTTCAAGAAAGTGTGTTTTTTAATACAAGAAAGCCGGATCTGCGATATCGAGTGTTGAGATTTGAGGATAACCAAGCAGTTTGACTTTGCTAAAACGTATTTGAGAGATATGCTAATCACCCAGGGCAACAAGAGCAGTGTTATGATTTTCAAAGTATGTGTCTAATTGAATTTGCAATGAATTTTGAACCATTTTATGCAAAGAAAGCGGGAGATAGTGAAGAAAGCATTGAGGCGGAAAAGGAAGAACAACCAACAAGACTAGTTACTTTACTAATATTTTATGTGATACTAAACAAATGATTACAATCTCGGTTTCGACATAAACGTGGATGGGTCAAAATCGTCCTCTAACTAGTACATACAGTTACAACAGTAGCTGTTGTTGTTCTGACGAAATATGCTAGATATCATCTGTGGTTCATCTACTCCTATTCAAGGTATCTAGATTCTCATTATTTATTTGACTCATTCCGAAATTCACCTTCAATTAATTATTTTTGTTCAAATCAAAGTTAACGGATAATGGCTTGGCCCCGTAATAAAAAGTTTTCATTTGCTAACCAATATTAAATATCAACATTTTCTCTGATGATAAAACCTAACACAGAAGCAGAGAATTAAAAAAATGCTCTGGTACTTTTTTCCAGATGACTTCGACGCCATTAGAGATGTGAAAGGACTGAGGGACAGAATGGAATTCGTCCATGGCATATGTAAGAAAACGTTCTGACATTCTCCTGGAGTATTTCCGAGAAACAACGGAAAACCGAAATTTGGATGGCCGGACGGTGATTCGAACCTGTGACCTTCCGAACGCGAGGCCGGAGCATTACGGCTCACCCACCACGCTCGCTGGGCTGACGGGTACTTTTGATCTTTGTCAGCGGCAATTGCTTAGACTTGTCATTAATGTACAAAATTATGAGGAAAGAGCTGCGTACTGGGCATCCAGATTTGGGTTTTCCATGGTTTCCCAAATCATTCCAGGCAAATGCCGGGATGCTTCCTTCAAAAGACCATGGCCGATTTCCTTCCCATTCGTTACCCCCCTCCCCCCGCATCCTTTCCCGTCTCTAAAGACCTCGCTGTTAGAGAGACGTTAAGCAGATAAAAAAAAGAAGAGCTGCATGATTTATACGATGTGTTTTATTTGTCATGCAATCTTTCATGTGCGATGGGGAAGGGAAAATGTATTAACTTGAGAGAGGGAAATCCGTCTGGAAACGCCAGAGTTCGAAGTTATAAGCCAAAGCCGCTCTTCGTGGGTTGCTGGTTATTGGGACATACGCCTCTTCTTGTTCGCTAACAATTGTGGTTTAAACATGGCGGAGCCCCAGCTTTATTTTACATAGTTCTTGTGAAAACCTAACTCGGACGTTCCCTGAGAAGTAGATATGATGAGGTGGTCCTGTCTAGTGGTCAATTCGTTCACTTACATCACTTGATTTTTTCTTCTGACGTCATGTGTACAAAACACATATAGAGATTGAAGAGGATCTTCTGGCAACAATTCTCGACGTTTTTGCACACTCGTAGACAACAGTGTGTGTTTCTATAGACAAACCAACGATTTTGTCAGTAGTCAATCGCGACCGTATCTCAGGACAGTCTGTAGACTTTGTGACGCGTCCACACCTAAATTTAGTTTCTGAGACACGATGACAGGTGTCGCAGTGGCCTGTGGCATTGTGGTATCTAGACCGAGACTGAAGTTTCTGTCTAACACGTCCACACAACGAAATGTTGGGCAATATATCCCAAGTTGTGATACTACTGATCTGCGGCTTGCTTATACGAGAAGTCACCGAAGACGCTACTTGTTCCTGGTTTGTCTATGCATAATGCGAGAACAATGTTTGTAGGCATGGGTTGTGTAATTTTATCTTCGAGTGAAGCCCCACCTTTGGGGTCTTTCCACGAAATACGACAGAACGTATTACGACGTTGTAATGCGTGCATCGATATAGGGGGACATCATTTTTTTAACAACTGTTTTAAATTTATTCGCAGCTTGTGAAAATAGTGTAAATAAATAAAAATATTACATCTACAAACAAAGATTCCTAACTTCTTTCATAATTAACCCAGATAAATTGTGGCTTGAAACCTGCGACATAGCCGCTTCCATACCATGGGTCTTTCTCAATTTGGTACTTACATTTGATTTTCTCGTAATTCCTGAAAGTTTGTATCCCACAAAACAATTCTTGTAATATAGGCAAAGTGTTGAGGTTGTTTAGTGACAAAAGTTATGAGATCCTGTCCTGAGCCAAATCTACACTTTACATTTTTTATTCACTTCACTTTCTGAAACAGAATGGTTTCTCTCCATGTTACAGATAGTTTATTTAAAATAAAAAGATAAAAAAATCTGTTGACTTGGCTATTATGCACGTCACAATTGTTACTGAAACGAAAGGCTTGATATATATGATTTAGCACAGGACTAGCAAACTCGAAAGACGTGCAAGGGAACTCTTGGCTTTTGTATATTTTTATTATTGATAAAGCAACACATTTAAAGTATTTATATAGCTTTGAACAAGGCATGCATAGTCACCATATCACCACAACTTTTCTTATTTCAAATCACCTATGTGTAACAGAGAGAGAAACCATTCTGTTTTAGAAAGTGAATTGAGTACACATTGTAAAGTGTAGTCTTGGCTAAGTAAAAGATTCCATAACTTTTTTGTTACTAAACAAACACGAAACTTGTACTATTTTTACAAGAATTGTTTTTGTGGGATCTCATTTCTTTTTGTAAGTTGATCGTTCATGATGAATCGTCACGCCAATGTAACAGTTACATTCGAAAATCGGCGAACAAGAACATTTCAGAATCCAATACATCAATTTACGTGTGTCTGTTACCAACAATGTACTCGCACTCTGCTAACAATGGGTGTGTGCCCTGTGTGATCAATACCAATTGCCATAGATGTAACTGCCACCATAACTAAGCCAAGTAACTTCCAAACTAAGTATAGGAACAAAAGAAAATTTAAGCTGTTAGTTAAGCTAGCTGCTCTCTATGCAAAAACTAAATTTAAGGCATATAGCATCTTTCAAAGAAAAACAACTAATCTCCAAATATGCGGCGAAACGTTTCACCTTTGTGGTTTCCATTCGATAAATACAGGGGAAATCGCCAATATTGGACCTTTCTTATGATTTGGGGATAAAATTATACATGTGTACCAAATTACCCGTCACGGGATGTATAGCGGAATTCCAAAGTAAGAAGAGGAAGGAAGTAAAATTTAACATGTTAGTTAAACTTGGTAAGCTCCGTGTATAACGTAATTCTGAGGCATACGTATATAGTTATTAGGGTGGAAAGTGATTTCAAGATTGGAGTAGATAAGGCGTAGAAAAAATGAAAGTTAAGAGTTTTAGACTTTTCATATAATTTGGGGGTATAACTTTATCTGTGTACAAAATTTCAGCTTTCTACGACTACGAGAAGTATCTTAGAGTTTTGATCATCAGTCAGTCAGGGAGTGGGTGACAAATTGGTGAAATATGCATATGAATAACACCTAAACTAAAAACAGGAACGAAATAAAATTTAATGCGTTTGCTAATATTGCTGATATCCATGTACAATTGAAATTTGAAGCTTGTAGTATCAGTAAGACCGTAATAATTGAGGTAAAAAATGGCCCTCATCTCTTCGGGAAACAGTGTAGGCAGCGTCGCCGTTGACTCGACAGCAGTGTCGAGTCAATGGCGACGCTGCCTATAATTACTACAACAGAAACAACCTGTACTTTTGAGCACAGCTGGAGTTTCATTGAGTTACGGGAAGTAACTGGTGGAAGGAAACTTGTTTGTCGAAATGTTTAGGAAAGGCTAGCCGGCCTTCTCGCTAACCCCGTCTTTTTTTATGTCATCAATGTCTCGACTGGTTTGAGGCAATCCTTCAGCCCTTCCTATCTTGCGCTAACCTCTTACGACCCACGTCCTCAATTATCTGTTTCAAATATTCAAATCTCTGTCTTCCTCTTCAGTTGTTACCTTCGACTGTTCCCTCCACTAACAAATTAACCATTGCAACATGTCTCAAAATATTACGCACCCTCCTGTCTTTCTTTCCCTTTTAGACTCTTTCCTCACATAACATTTCCAAAACATCTTCATTTCGGACTTTATTTGTCCACTTAATTCTCACCATCCTTCTACAGTACAATGTTTCAAATGCTTCCATTTTTCTTCTTTCTAGTATTCCTAAATTCCATGATTTGCTACCATAAAGTGCTGTGCTCCACACATAAAGCTTTAAAAAGTTCATTCTAAGTTCCTTGATCAATATTTGAAACTAAAAGATTTCTCTTTTTTATGAAGGCTTTTTTTGATAGTGGCATCAGTTGTAATTTTACTTCCTAAGTAGCAGAATTCACTTACTTCTCCTATCGTATCCGATCCTATTTTTACATTTGATCTACTATTAATGCTATCATTTCTGGTACATTTAATTATTTTTTCATGTGTTGTTTATAATTAATTCGAAATCTTCGATCAGTATTTTGTTCATTCCATTATCCTTCTTCTCATCTTAGCTGTTAATTTCTTCAACCACTTTCAGACCATCTAAATTTCTTCCAGCCGGTAAAGCTTCCGACGGTTTCAGTCTACGTGTGACCAACTCTTGCCGCCCACAATTCTTGCCGGTCTTATGGTGGTGGCATTTTCGGGATAAATTAAGAAAGATATTCCTGTAATTCAGTCACACTTTAGATAATTCACAACTGTGCAGTGTGTGCGACTAATTGTCGAGGAAATTCTTCGTTTCATCATTTGCAGTTACTTTCCAGATTGTGTCAGGATATAATATACCTTATCCACAGGCGTTGGTTTTATGCATCCATTAATTTGTTTTAAGGATACTTCCACCAGCTTTGCAGGAGTGAACCTATACCTGAGAGGACAAACAAATTATTCTGCAAAAAAACCGAGTGTTATGACAGGAATTGGGCTACTAACAGCAGGGTACCCCAGGGAGCTTCTGAACTATGTTCTTAGGGCTGAAACGTGATACAATGTTCCCGAAAAGTAATGGCCTATGTGAGATAATACTGAGTTTTTTGTGGATGCAGCAGTGCTCCAAATGCATGCTCAATGTCCAGTAAAAGATTCTATGTAGGTGAAATATTGAGCTATTGTGCAGCCGAATAATCGTCTTCACACGCCTATAAGAGCTGTAAATGGTTGGGCGTTGTGCCGTTTAAAATAGCGTTAGAAGATGAAGTACGATAGTGTCAAGCACCTCATAATGTCATTGGAACTAGATTGCTCCATCGATGTGTCCGTAATGGGTATAAAAGATGATAAGCTTTTCAAGCTAATAGGACCCAAACCATGACTCCACTTGGATCTTCGAAATAACAGATCCTTTCGACCGAGATGCTTACACTACGATCATCACACCAGCGTGGGTGCAGAATGAAATAGTTTCTAGTTCATGGCCGTATCCTATTTCTGTCTCACCAACGATAATTGCGTTATGAGAGGTTGAAAGTGACTGATTCATCTGCCAGCTTGGAGCGCCACGCATTCTGTCAGCATTGAGTCACTCTACGACGTGTTATCAGCCTCAGTCGTAGCAACATGGCTGAAAATACGGCAACATGATTTGCAACGTGTATAGATGCTTCCCTGGTCGGGTTGACTTCCAAACTTTCTCCAGACGAGATTCTGAGTGACCCTAGACATGGAGATAACCTGAGGACCCGATCAACAGCATATCGACCAAACTCGAGGTTTTAGATTTTTTAATGAATAATTGACATCACAACAGTTACCTCTAATACCATACATTGTGTCTCAAGAGCTTTATCTCTATGTGGAGGTTGAATCAGTTATTCAGCTCTTAGTTGTACGTATTTATTGGGCCAAGTAGGACCACGTTAAGCCTTTGTTTGACTTGAATGTTACTGTGGATGTATACACATCAGTGTTACAACTATTGTTGTTAGCCCTATAGGGACCTACAGTGTAACCTGCAATCCGAGCCTCGGAAGCGTTCTGGCGTACTTCACACTACACAGTAGGCTGTGCCTGAGGTGAAGGTCGGGTTAAGGGCTTATAAAAATCCCCCATCGAGACAGGGATTCGAACCGGGGACCTTTCGATCTTCAGTCAGATGTGTTAGCCACTGAGCCTCCAGGCCATTCTCAGCTCTTGTTATATACGTTCGCAGTTTGTTTCTTAGCATTACTTCATAGAGTACGTCTTCTCTGTTAAGTACAGTAGAATTCTTAGAACTGCAGAAGTTTTGTTTGGTAATAATTGTAGAGAATGGTGGATGGAATTGCTTATTCAACTTTCCTCAACCCGGGGAAAGCTTGTATATTCAGTTTTAATCTGCACTAAGGATCGTGAGCTGCTACTGAGCTTGCCTCTGAAGCACTATTCGTCCGCTTCAGGAAGAGCTCTTTCCGCATGCTTATATTTCCGGTGTGCAACACGTTGTGTTTCAATGCTTCGGACATGGTCTTCAGCAGCCTAATTCATCTGTACAGATCCCAAAACTAATATCCGGAGCAGATGGCTGTGCCGGGGAGAGCCTAAAATAAATCACTTGTGAACGGAGCGGGGCCTGCTGTTTGTTATCGTAACGAGAGTGCTGGACCTATCACTGGCTTTATATCTCCCACTGTACAGCAGAACCTGCAGGACGTCTATAAAAAATAACAAGGGTTTGGAATGTTTCTAATGAGAAATACCATCTTTATCACCGTTTTTACCGATAAAAATCGCTTTCGCTATATGTAGTAAACTAGAACATGCCGTACGTTTGGCATTGTGCAAAACAAGAATGAAACCAAAGGAATGTAAGAACGTTATATGAGCAGCTGGTTATCTGCGAATGGATTAAATAATAACGAGAACCAGGAAAATAAATGCATTTTCATGCAAATTGTTTTCAGGTTTTTTTCGCAGGTTTGAAAACTGATATACCGTAGTTAATATTTCATAATCTGTTTATTGACATTAGCTAATACCGCATTTCGTGGTATTTTTACGAGATGTTTTATTGATTATGAATTAACTTTCTCAATGTTTCTGAACGTAATGCTTTAATATTTAGCAACAATTTCGTGACCATTGAGACCAAAAGCATTTTTCGTTATTTGAAAAACTTACAAGCTTACCATCAAAACTAAAGTAATTTATTGCAGTCCATGCTGTGACCATTTCGGCACCTAGTTTCGCAACGCCGTATTAGCACAGTACTTTAATTTCTAATATTAATACGTACATAATTTCCAGATACGCTCGTACCAAGAGAGGTGGATAAGTAGACAAGCTTCTCAATGTTCAGACATCAAAAAGTAACTCGCATGCGCCACACTAAAAATAACATATAGGTCTATGCGTCATGTACGAATGTATTTTCTGCAGGCTCTTGCTAAGAGTTTCAACTCATTATTTCTCCTTATAACTCTCCTATTGTACTCGAGGAACAACTGTTCTCAGTGATTTACGATGGTAAAGATATCATAGTTGTTCGGAATAAACAGATTACATCAAAGAACAAAGTGGGATATAATTTTGGTGCATAATTCCTAATCAAATACCTAATAAATGTATTACACATAACTGTGAATAATATTTTTCAGTATATAAAGTCAAAATATGAGAAATTTGTCAAAAAAGAATGTGTTAGACGAGACTCCTGCATTTAGGCAGCCTAGACCTGCACAAAGTATCCCCCTGTAGCTCCTCAACACCGCATGACACGTTAGGGCGTAAGCAATAGTAGCGCACTTATGAGTGTTTCTAGGGAAGCCAAAATTGTAGTTTTTCTAACTGTATTAGGTCAACAGAACTAGTTAAAAACTTAAATCATTCGCTTGATTATAATAGTACCCGCAAATAGTGTATGACTCCAATGCTATGTCTTACGCAGTCACTCATTCGGTGACAAGAGAACTGAAATAAATAAACAAAATAATAGAAAACGAATTAGAGAACTGAAATAAATAAACAAAATAATAGAAAACGATTAGCACGATGATTAAATACTTGTGAAAATATGGTCGTGCATTCCTGCACTTCAGTAAGGTTAGGGTAATCTTAGATGACCTCAGATTTTGGAAGAAAAAAAAAATCACTGATACAATTATTTCTAAAAATATTGGATCTGCTGTTTATAACATTCACGGCCACCACCTAACGTATATAGTTCCTAAGAATGAATTTTTTTTCAGTAATTCGTTCGTTCCGTGAAGTAAATCAATTACAGAAGCTATTGTCACATGACTCAAGAGAAAACAGCCTAGCTTAAAAAATGTCCAACAATACTATTAGATGATTATAAGGTTTTGTATTATCCTGAACAAAGGTGGTCTAAGTGCTCTCTTTGAAGTATTACATGGCATTACATACACTGTTGCAAGTTATGCCAAACTACACTTTTTTATAGGTTTAACGTGTAACAAGAGAACGCTGTGTTTAAAACACATTGGTTCAGCAGTGGCCTCTGTTTACAAATTTTCTTATACATCTGAAGAAGAACCGGTAAAACAGACTTTGGTAGTTTTATCAGCATGGGGCGGTAAATATTATGGCCGCTTGGAAATGTATTTGCTGTTCGTTGGTTCTACTGAATACTGCTAGTTTAAAAAGTAATTTGAGCCTCAAGTGTTGTAAATGTAAATTAATCCCCTTGAAAACGATATTTGAAAATTATTGTTTAGAAGAGTGAACCACTTTTCCTCTACTTCATTCATGCTGCAGTCATGTTTAATAATCAACCACTGCTAACCAGGATAGTTCGTAAGAATTCAAATACCATCGTGCAATTCAGAAATAGTTTTTGTTTTTGAAGTGAGTCCGTCTGTACGCTAAGCTGAGGGTTTACGCATTGGAATAATTTCAAGGCTTATTATTCAACTACTACCACTCGTAACCTTTTGTTTAAGATATGGTTGGTTATCCTACACCATAAACAAACAAAGCCTTCTTTCCCTCTCCTTTCCTCTATGAAGGAAAAGTTCAGTGTGTGCCACTATGACTTCCTATTATCCCTAAGAACGGATATATTACCCGATATTCTTGAAACTAGTTCCAGTCGATAGTCTAAATTCTCTAATTTTAATAATATTTTGTCCATGAAGGATTGGTGGAAATCCGCGAATGTGATATCAAATTTGGGTTGATATTGAAAGCAGCAACCAATCTCATATTCTCTAATTTTAGTCCGAAGTGAGATCGGGGGGAAAAATAGCAACCAACATTATTATTATCACAATTGGAGAATGTTGTGCCATTTAAAAATTTGATGTAAAATTACGTTACTGGCATCAATAAATAGAGTATCTCGTGCCGAAATGCCACATACCCCGACTTAAATAAAGTACACATATGCGTGACGTCTTAAACAGAGCACACAGAACAACGTAAAAGAAATGTCAACGAACGTTGAACTGCTCGAATATTTAAGTATGATCTCTTCGCTGGCTAGCATGTTTTGTGTTGTTTATTTCTTTTTGTTTCTGTATTATTTGTACGATGTATCTTCAATTTATCTTTAGTACTGTTACAGGTAGAAACAAGTGACGTCATCATCATCATCATCATCATCATCATTCTCCAGCTCCTGTCTCCAGGGTGCTGATCAAGAGCATTCCCTACTTCATACTTTCCATGAATAGTTGATGCTGATGAACAGTCTTCTTGATTTGATCCATTAGTAACAAGTGACGTATGGAATGTAATTTCAATGAGAGAGTGGTCGGGTCCTATTTGGTAATTTAGTAAAAATGTCCTAATTATTCTGGTCTTACTATTCCATTTACTACAGAAATCATATGAATCATTGTTGGAAAGACTATTTAATATTAGCGTTTCTTCCCATCTCGGGGTGCTGAGGATACATACAGTCATGTTTTTTTGGCTTCGTTCGCTATGAGAGCGTCCACCATCTGGCCAATTTCTCTCCCACATATTTCTATATAGCTTGAACCTTACAGTATACAGATATACTTCTGAGTTTACTTTGAAGGTCCCGCACGTAAACCAACTGGTATTTCGAAATTACTTCTCTAAGTATCACGCTGTATTTATTAACATAAATGAAAAGACAAACTATTATTGCGAATTTAAGAACATTGTGGATTTAGAGGTATAGTTTTAAGCTCAGAATTGATGTAATCCCCCATCCCTTCCTATCTTGTGCCAACCACTTCATCTCAAGATACCCTTTCAACTCACGCTCGCAGTTATCTGGTTGATATGTTCTAATCTCAGTCTTCCTATACAGTTCTTACCTTCGGCTGCTACCTCCACTAACAATTTATCCAAACCCGCATGTCTAAAAATATGATCCACCATCTTTTCCCTTCTCTCTGTTAGACTTTTCCACAAACTATTTTTCTTTCCTCACCCATCAATTCAAAAACACATTCACTTCGTACTTAATTTGTCCACTTAATTTGCAGCATCAATATTTGAAATGCGTCAATGCTATCTGGTATTCCTGAAGTCCATGCTTCGCTACTAATGCTCCACTCATAAAGATTTAAAAAGTTCTGAGTCCTAGACTAATATTTGAAACTAAAAGATTTCTCTTTTTCATGAAGGCTCTTTTTGCTAGTGATATTCTGCTCTTAACAACATTCCTGCTTCGGCCATCAGTTGTAATTTTACTTCCTGGGTAGCAAAGTAAGGGTTTATGAGAGACTATATTAGACTCTTCTAACCAAACGTCAACCTCTCCTTCACGGAGGTGCACCCCATTTGAACAGACGAGGCTCTGGCGACTGAAAGATTCCCAGTATAAGGAGTCACCCAGCGCCCTCCTAAAGGAGGGTGGAAGAGCGCGTACTGATAAAGAGCACCCTCTTGCCCTAGTGGTTGGAAACGATCCCTAAATGCGGAAATGATCAACGGCATGGATATGAAGAAGGCAGCGGGAAACCACTGCATTAAATACCTTAAGGGTTTCCCGAGGCCTTGTAATCCTCTCAAATTACATATATCATAATAGTTTCTTTCAGGGTAAAATGTTCAGGAGGTAAAATGGTCCCCCAAACGGATCTCCGGGTGGGGACTGCTCAGGGAGGGGCCATCCGAATGAGTAAAAACATTATACGAGTTGGAACGTGGAATGTTAGGAGTCTGAATATGACAGGTAGATTAAAAAACTTAAACAGGAAGATGGAATGACATTAAGTTAGATATCACTGAAGTTAGTGTGATTAAGTGGAAGGATGCACAGGATTTCTGGTCTGGGGAGCACAGAATAATTAACACAAAAGCTGTTAGAGGGGTAACCGGTGTAGTATTTGTAAAGAACAAGAAATTAGGGAAACGGGTGCGTTACTATGAACACTTTAGTGACAGGATTATTTTGATGGGAGTATAAACTAAGGCCGCTCCAGCAACATTAGCACAACTATATATTCCAACCTCACAGGAAAATGATGTAAAAATAGAGAAAATATACGTGGAAATTGAAGAATTAAATTTGTGAAGGAGGAGGAAAATCTAACAATTATTGGTGACTGGCATGCAGTAGTGGGAGAAAGAAGAAAGGGTAATTCTGTAGGAAGTTTTGGTGCAGGAGGAATAAAAGAGCGAGGTAGGAGATCGTTAGAATTTTGTGAAAAATATAAACTTTTCGTGGCAAACACACTATTACAGAATCATGCATGAAGCATATACACCTGGAAACGTCCAGGAGATACAGGTAAATATCAGCTAGATTATATCATGGCCAAACAGAGATTCAGGAATCAAATTCTAGACTGTAAGGCATATCCAGGAGCTGATATAGACTCTGACCACAATCTGCTAGTTATGAAGTGCATGCTGAAATTCAAGAGAATAAGGAAGCAACCTAGACAGAGCAAACTGGAAGTGAACAAACTGAAATAATCGAAAATAATAAAAAATTTGCAGAGATAGTTGAGACGTGTTTAAGAAATAACTATGAAGGAGTTGAACTGAGGACGAATGGAATGCATTGATGATAGAAATAATCAAACCGCTTGAAAACCTTGGATCACAGAATAAATTTTGGAGTTGATGGAAGAGGAGAAGGCAAAAAAAAAAGTAGAATGAAGCAGGAAGAGAGAAATGCAGACAATTTAGAAATCAAATAAGCAGGAAATGCAAAAAAGCAAAAAAAAGTGACTGCAAGTGTGATAAAGTACAAAAGGAAATGGTCGTAAGTAATGTAGATGTGGTATATAGGAAGACAAAACATAATTTTGGAGAAATGAAGAAAAGATGTATAACCATTAAAGCGGCTGATGGGAAACCTCTTTTAAGTTCAGAAAATAGATCTAACTAATGGAAGGAATACTTAGAGTAACTGTACGATAAGGTTGATTTGTACAACAATTGATTGAAATAAAAGTTAATGTTGACATTGATGATTTTGGTGATCATGTTTTGAAGATAGAATTTGATAGAGCTTTAAGTGATCTGAAATCGAATAAGGCAGTTGGATATCATGAGATTCTTGCAGTACTTCTTAAATCCCTAGGGGAAGAAGGAATACAAATATTATTTAAACTGTTATCAAAAGTTATCAAACAGGAAAGACTTTAAGAGAAGTGTCATTTTAAAATTTTGGATAAAAGCAGAAGCTGACAAAAGTGAGAATTATCGCACTATAAGTCTAACATCACATTTTTTAAATTACTGACCAGAATAATATACAGCAGAATGGGAAGAGTAGTAGAAGAGATAGTAGGTGAAGATCAGTTTAGGAATAACCGATTTAATGGGAAGCAATTATGGATTTAAGATTAATAATCGAACGGCGGATCAAAAAAAATATCCCTTTATAGCGATTGTTTATTTAGAAAAAGCTTTTGACAAGATGTTCAAAATTTTAAAAAAATTAGATCTAAAATATCGAAAGAGAAGAATACTTTATAAACTATATAAGAATAAAGTGGCCATAATAAACGTAGGAAATCATGAGAGATATGCATCAGTTAAAAAGGGTGTTAGACAAGGTTGTAGACTATCCCCATTAATATTCAACTTGTATGTAGAAGAAGGGATAAAGGAAGTGAAAGAAAAATTTTCATGTGTTCTAGGAGAAAAAATCAGTAAGTATGCTTCAATTTGCTGATGACATTGTCCTGTTAGCAGAACAGACTGAGGATGTTGAAAAGTTACTGAATGGCATGAACAAAATACTGCAGGCTTCACTACACTACAGCCATTTATCACGTTTAGAAGGATCTGATAGATCGCTTCGGGATAGCATCAAATTTCTTTGACTCTATTTTGATCAGATATTAATTCGCCAGTTAAGATCAACTTAATGACTACCATTCAAAGTTTGGGCAAGACATTATGCTTTAAAATTGTTTGATTGGCTTTTGTGTGATGCAAAAACAAAGCCCCGCTACCGATTTATACTTGTATAATAGCATAGATGTACTTTTATTTTAACTGACTACGGTATGCAGGGACTTAGTCCACGTGGGAAAGAGAAGAGTTAGCCATCGTTTCACATGTACTAGTAAATTATTATTATTAATTTACTAACAATTAACAACTAAATTCAAACTCAAGATCCGTAAAAGAGAAAGTATAATATTACTCCTACTTTTAATTCGTTGCAGTCTTACTAAACATTTAGAATTTCAGGTTGAGTATTTTACCCTACTTTACCTTCAACTTTCTCATATGTGATGAAGGGTAGCGTCAAATGAAAGAACCAACTATACATTTAACTTCGCTTTTATTGCAGAAACGCATTTGAAATGATCATTAGACTCTTATGCGAAGGTTTCCGATGCGATTTATGTAAATAAAAAAAATTCCGTAGATTCCTGTTAACTTTACTCGTAACGACTATGCTGAGTGCTGAAAGCCACATAGAAAATTCTGTACGCGAACAAAGGGTGAAACAACCCGCTTCCAGAACGCCAAAAAACAAGCAAATATTTGAAAAACTTACTTAAAACTAATTCGTAATAAATTGTAGTAATCTTAAATGAATTTATAAAATATAGGGGACCCGACAGACGTTGTCATGTTTGACCGTTGTTAATTGAAAAGTTATGAAATTTATTAAATAAACTATAAATTGTTTGGACCGTTTTGATGAAAAAATGTGTAAAAAAATAATAATAATAATTTTAAAATACCTGATGCCACCACGCGTACGGTTACCATAACGAGATCTACTTTTTTTTTTTTAACTGCTTTACGTCTCTCAACAGCGAGGTCTTTAGAGACGGGAAAAGATGGGGGGCAAGGAATGGGAAGGAATTCGGCCATGACCTTTTGAAGAAAGCATCCCGGCATTTGCCTGGAGGGATTTGGGAAACCATGGAAAACCCAAATCTGGATGCCCGGACGGGGATTCGAACCGCCGTCCTCCCGAATGCTAGGGCGTTCTACTAATTGCGTGTGAGTGTATCTGTATACTATAAACTAAAATGTGTTGAGTACAAACGTAAAATATTTCCTCCACGTCTAGGAAGAAGTGGCATTGTTCTATATTAAGTACACAACACATAAATATAAGGCGTTCAATACTTCATCAGTTGCAAAGAAACATAAATTTGTGGGTAAAGTTGATTGTTATTGAATGCACGTGTATACATCATTAAAATTAATCAAAAACC
Organism: Vandiemenella viatica; assembly: GCA_031002005.1. NCBI lineage: Eukaryota > Metazoa > Arthropoda > Insecta > Orthoptera > Morabidae > Vandiemenella > Vandiemenella viatica. Next base: position 13,533 of record JARYHS010000359.1, on the reverse strand, counting down.
ACGTAAACTACTCACTTCAATACTGCATCTTACAAATTTGCACAATGTATATTTTTTAATTACACTTTAAGAGTGCAATTCTAGAACATAAGAATTTTGATGTAATAACAATACTAAGCTACGACGCAAGTAACTGATATGCGGAAAAGCAACAATCTGATCGCAGCACCAATTACCGGGTTTGAGTCATATTTCTAAAACGCGATCGCAGTGCTGCCTATAAATAACAAGTGCACAAATTAGGGGATGTAAAGGGGTAGATGCAAACCAAATGTAGACAGTACTTTTCTGTATGTTTTAGAGTACATGTGTGCAAAGTTCCATCGAAATCAAATAAAAGCAGTGAATTTGTGTAAAAATTAAGGCGTGTAAAGGGGAAAAGGGTGTGCTTTTTTTGATCAGAAGCCTCTTTGAAGAAATACAAATATCTGCCAGCGTTTCTGGCGATCGGTCAAACGGTGCCAAATATAGTTTTCTATAAAGAGCATTGACAATATTTAAGGGGGTGGAAAGGGGTAGAAGGGTTAGTTTTTTTAAAAACAAGATGATGAAAGTATTTTTCTCCTTGTTTTAGAGTGTTACAGTCCAAATTTCCATCGAAATGGGTTTTGTATAAATTAAGGGATGTAAATGGAGAGGTCATGGTTTTTGAATTTTTTTTTTTTTTTTTAATCTAAGCCATTCCCGAATCAACTTAATCACGCACAAAATGTTTTATAAAAATCAGTTCAGCCGTTTAGGAGGAGTTCAGTGACATACACACTGACAGAAGAAGTATATATATATATATATATATATATATATATATATATATATATATATATATATATATATAAGCCTGTGACATCTCACAGAATAAAATAAACAATTTCAGTATAACGAAAACCTGTTAAAATGCGATCGCCGGCGTAACATAGCATTCTCTAATTAAAATGGTAGGCACTGCAATCAGTTTAGCACAATGATTCGAAGCAGTTGCACATTATATGCAAACTATATTAACGAAGTAAATTCACGTAATTATTTTAAATCAACTAATTTCTTTTACTCAAACGTAATTATTTAAAGAGGTGGTAATTAATGGAAAACTAAGCTACAATTACGTCACAAGAGCCTAAAATATATAAGGAATATTTACATTTTTTAAAAATTGAATCAAACGTAATATAAAAATCCTACAAGATGGAATTGTGAACGCCATTAACATAACTGTAAATTCAGTTTACCTAAGTTGTTACTTTTAACATGTTTTTTTACTCAAATAGAAACGTCTAGCGTAATTCAACACATAGTCTCTTAGCTCAACGAAACTAAATGTTGATTTACAGAACTAATCTTAATTTTCGGATGGATACTAAGCTTAAAAACGGTTCGGTAGTTTATGTGTGATGAAACAGTCAAACAAATGAAAAAAAAATTAAAAACAATTGTTTGGATCCAAGGGATCACCAAATAATCGATACGAATCATTATTTTCAAAAATATTTTTAATTTACATACAGAATATCAGTAATAACAATCAGTAATAAAATTATAATTTAAAAAACTAAGAACACGTTTTTATAGCAATTTTAACTAAAATGTTGAAAATAATTTTTAAATGTAAAGATTTTTTTCAACACGAATAGGATATCCCACAATTTAGTATAACTTAATTTTTTGAATAAGCTTGAAATAAGAATAAATTCACTGACCAAAATATCGTAAAAAACCATTGGCTGTCTTATATTTTTTATCGATAGTTATTCGTAAAGGTGGAGTCATTATGAAAAATTAGAAGATAGCACCCCACGCTTTTTTTCTTACATTAAAGTTAATTTTTCTGTCACTGACTTTATTTTTATTTTTTCACTGACTTTATTTTTATTTTTTCACTGAATTTATTTTTTCACTGACATTATTCTTATTTTAAGCTTATTCAAAACATGAATGTTATGCTGAATTGTGAGACATACTATAGCTGTTGAAAAAAATCTTTTTTTTAAACTTTATTTTTTAGGTTTTTAGTTACTATTACAAAAACTTGTTTTTAGTTTTTTAATCTATAATTTTATTTTTAAAACTTTAGTTCAGATGGCTAGAGAAGCGTGTGTTTTTTAGTGTTTGCCTTTTGTTCGCCAATGTTATTTTACTTTGTGTTGTAGTTTTATCTTCCATTATTATTCCCACGAGTAGCAGACTTAAATAGTCAACCCTATAATAGGTCTGATGGCTTGATAAACGTAGAAGACTACTCTTCTGTAATAGTACGAACTATCTCAATGTAGGAATTCTCCTGCTTAACATCAGCTTAAGTGACAGTGGTCACTTTCGTATCTGCTTGTACCAAAGTATCGCTAAGTGGGTATGCGCAGAACGTTGTGCATCAAGTGAGCGTACGTTGTGCAACAAAACCATTTTTCGGTAATTCAATTAAATGCGTGTGGCATTGTTGACCGGGAAATCTAGGAAGGCTTTACGGTCGCTAAGTGACAAAGGTTTTTTTAGAATATCTGCGTATTTCAGGGGTGTAGAAAGATATTGGTGAGAGACTTAAGAGAGGTTCATGGAAGGGAAAAGATGAACATGACCACAAGGTGGCACTCGAATTCAGGAATAAGAGTGTGGGAAGAATTTCTTTCTTAGGCAAAGGGGTCAGGTACTGGAATAAATTACCAAGAGAAATGATGAATAATTTATTGAAATCTCTGAAAGAATTAAAAGTTTACATTTGTAGAGAGCAAAAGTAGGCCGGTAAAGGAAAGGGATGTTGCTACCGGAGCCTGTGCTCCAGCGCAATTGAATTAAATGTCGCGGCTGCATTAGCCAAACCCGATAATCATATTGGGTACGGGAGGGAACCTACAGCGGAGTGTCATAGTCTACTTAAAATAAACAAAGCAAAGCTTTGCCAGAGGTAAAGGTCAGTTCTAACGTCCGTAAAAATTCTAGCCGAGACTTGTCCTACGCTCACGCACCTTAACCAACTCAGCCTCCAGGCATCTCCTGGAAGATGGTAAAATTAGTGATATCTACGATATGACGATTAAACCACTTTTTTATTGTTACTGTCAAAGTAATAAAAATACCAGCTATGAATTTATTCTATTGTCATCGGTTCCTAATACGTGTGCAAAATATTCAACAATTCGGACGTCTGAAAGTGGGTGAAAAATGAGTTGAAAGATTCCATTACATTCATACGTACAGGTGCAGCTAATATAAAGCGTATGATAATCAAAGGCTGGTTTGGTGATGTCTGTCATGATGCTTTGCCAATGACGGCCGGAAATGCCTCAGCTCATTGTTCATAGATTTTTTCTTTTGTTAATGGCTTTACGCCTCGTCGACATCGTTAGAGGCGGGAAAGGGCTGGGGGCAAAGAACAGGAAGTAATTCGGCCATGGAGGTTTGAAGGAACTATCCCAGCATTTGCCTGGAGTGATTTGAGGAATCCGTAGAAAACCGAAATTTGGATGGACGGACGGGGATTCAAACTCTCATCCTCCCGAATACGAGACCAGAGCGTTGCCGTTCATTCAACAAGCACGGTTCCATAAATTTCGCTTTGATTGCAAGCTAAGAATGAAGGTTAGCTGTTTATCTTGTGTGCTTTTAATGATTTAATAAGTTTTAATCTTGCAAACCAACCGTAAACAATTCTATGTACTTCATCGTAATCTACATCGACTTGCTAACTTTTTTTACGCTCTTTTCTTTGTAGCTGTTACAGGTCACAGAAATGCCTAAAAATTTTGAGAGAAGATGATAAAAGGGAAAGATTATTAAATAATAAGAGAATGCTCACGGGAAACGTAGGATATAACGAAATATAATAATAAGTAAATGATAAAATTGTTATTTTTGTTGATAATGATAGTATGTGGGAAAAAGAATTAATTGTAATTCATATTTGAATTTATAATCTCCTAGTTTTCCAGAAAAATAAAAATTGTAATAATATATAGACAGTAATGGAGAATGAGGAAAGAACAGTTAGAATTGTACCAAACTTTACACTTGTGTAATAAAAGAAAACGGAGGAACAGAATGTTTGGATGCGTTATACCGTACAACAGATTATTATGTATTCTGACAGCCGATGCAGTTATCCAGAACAAAACTGCCGTCCTACGCTTGGCCGCGTCTGTGGTATTTCCGTTTGCAGCCTCCTTGTTGTTTACTGTCAAGTAGAACTATTGGTATTTCCTGTCTCTAGCGGAAAACATCCGTAACGTCAACTAGTGTTTGTGTAACTCGTTTGCAGAAATAAAGCATACGGTTTAGTTATGATGCATTGAGGCAGAACGGAGCCACACAGTTATTCAGACCACAATAACATCCTTACTGCTACTGTTATTGCTTACTTTGGCACATATCAATCTACTTCGAACATCAGCTGACAGTGTTCTGTTCAAGTCTTACTTTTAGATTCGTTCCGCCTGCGTCATTCTCTGCATTTACCTGCATTGCAACGGTGTAATATGTTGGAAAGAGATGATGTCTGTTCCGCTTCTTAAGGAGAATAAAACGGTCTAAGGACATTTCAGGAGTCGGTATTGCAGTTATAGTTAAATAGATTAGTGATTCAAAGTCTGACGCTGTCTGTAGAGCATCGTACGTTTAAGTCAGTATTTTTGATAGTTTCTTGCTTTAATTTATGGGAATTTTCTGCTCCTCTAACAACCCTACATCATTTTAAAAACCAGTTAACACGATAACAGTTAGTTGTTCTTCTGCTATGCTGCTATCAGTGCCATACCTGTTTCTGAGTATAGGCGGTCACCATGGGTGGTGTTTAAAGTTTACCATACCTTGGCAACGACCAGGGGGAATTCAACTAGAGTGCTTTCCCGTTGCCTTTCCGAGTGTAACAGTGGTCATAAGTGTTATTGTGTGTACGACTGTGATGGTGAGCGTGTTCAGTGTGAAGTGTTGTTTTGTTGTAGACGAGAGATTAAAAAAAGGCAGAAGGTGAAATCTGGTGCCGGCCCATTCAGGCCTACTTTTTCGAAAAACACCGGGGAGAACCGTCAAGCTTAATGCCACCATTCGAAGGACGATTCAGCATCGACATGCCCTCCCTCCACATGCTCTATGGAGTGGCTTTGGTTTTAACCCTGGAGTTGGATGCACATTTTGGTGTTTAGGAATTCTGCACCATCACCTCTCCTGCTCGGCGAGACAAGTCCTGATGAAAATTTTTCTACCAACAATACCTGAACTAGCTAATCCCGTGCCAAGCGCCGAACACCATCATGGTGCGGCAACCAACTGAACTAACGGGGCGGGCATGTTTAGTAAGTTCAAATTTGTAATAACAATACAGAGTACCATTCCTCTGACCGTACTAAGTCCAAGTGAAACATAAAAGGACTTATTAATCACTGGATAATTTAAAGTTTTATTTGATTAATTAACTTTAATAAGTGTTGTAATAGGAATTCGATTTTTAGTCCTGCTTAGAATGGTATCACATATCATATGCAAGAGAAACAAAAAACATTAACATTGTTCGAAATTGCGTTTTAGAATCATCTAGTGGTTTTGATTTAAAAAAAAACACACACACAAACACACCGAGGCAAGTGGATAAGTGGTAACGCTAGGCCCTGGCATTCTGGAGGGTGCTAGTTCGAATCCCCGCCCGGTCATTCAGATTTCAGTATTCCCGACATAATTCTAGAAGAATGCCTGGATGGTTCCTTCTAAAGTCATCGTTGAATTAATTTCTATTGTTTGTACCTGATGCTCTCCAGCTTCTAATGATATCGACACCGGCAAGACGCAAAGCAATCAAAAAATTATTACGTACAGTTTATATCGTCCCATACAAACCATTGGTAAATTTATTTATTTGTGAATTAAGTGAAAACATGAATCAAAAAAAAATATTGCTCATATGAGTTGTTGAATTGTGTTCTTTCTTATGGATCAGACCCTGCACAGTAAAAGCACAAAATAATCAACAGCTCATAGCGGTAGACATGAAGATCCTGAGATTTTTTTTCCTTATGGCTTTACGCCTCGTCAACGTCGAGGTCATTAGGGGCGGGAAAGGACTGGGCGCAATGAACGGGAAGGAATTCGCTCATGGCCTTTTGAGGGAAGCATCCCGGCATTAGCCTGGAGTGATTTGGGGAAACCATGGAAAACCCAAATCTGGATGCCCGGACGGGGATTCGAACCTGCGTCCTCGCGAATGCGACGACAGAACGTTCGCCCACCACGATCGGTAAAGATCCTGAGAAGAACGTCATATAGTGTCAGAAATAATAATTAAAAAAAAACGATCAATTGAAAATAATACCATTGGTTGAATATATTCAGCAGTAAAGAGAAAAGTGATTTCGACGTTTGAAAGGGACGGAAAGAATCAGAATACCGTGGATAATACTTCATTTTACACCTCAAGAGGAAAAAGAATGCCTGGAAGATCACCTAAGAGATGGAAGAAAACCATAACAGGCAACTTGGTCTAAGAGTGGAAAGGAAGATGAAGAAGAAATTAGGAATCCTTTCTAACTTTCCGTAACAGAGCATAGTATTTTGTTTTCTCCAGTCAAAAAGATATACATGCCATTGTGGGACTTATCCTGTATTCCTTTTTTTCCCCTTGAATTCTTTGATTGTAATTTCCCAACGCGCCTAGCTTTGCTGGATTCGAATTTAGCGTGGTAATTTATTTCAATCCCTGACCCTCTTACAACAGAAAAACATTTTCCGACTCCCGTATGTTTGAAATCGAATAATTTTCCAAGCTCTTCTTCTAGTACATTTATCAATATCCTATCAAGCCTCATCACCAATATAACGCCTTGCACAATTTGAGCACTCTCTTCACACTCCTCCAATGAGTTCCATTCAAGCTCTTTTATTATATAAGTTAGCGATTGTGTTCGGTGGTAATTCCACAAACAATTCTAGCTGCCCTCCTCTGCATCCTCTCCAACTGCTATTTGATATCCCATACTACAACAACTTATTCAAGCAATGGTCTGACCAAAATTTTGTAACCCAATTCCCTCCTCTGGTACAACCACTCATTAACCTCTCAAACAAATGAAGGGTTCTGAAACCATTTCCTACCACCTGCCAAAATGAGTATATTATCAACTGTCATGCCAAACAAATCAGGTCTTCAACAAATATCTCCTTCCGCACCCTATAGTCACTTTTTTTTTTATCTATACCTAATAAGCTGACTTTTCTTAGCGTTTATGTTCATACCATGCTGACCTATCCAGGTCACACTGCAGTTGTTTAGTCTTCTTCCCTCTCGATGCTATTATTTGTAAAGTTTTATTCAAGTTGATAAAAACTGAAGATACAATGCAATGACGTATCAGTTTCCAATGTATAATGATAACACTTGACCTTTTCTTGAGCAACCTTTTTGATCACTCGCGTTGGTTTATTATTGGTTTTAACTGCTACTTTTGTTCAGAAGATCCTAGGATTTTATAATTATCCTACTTCATCAATAAATAACATGTTTTAATACACATTTCTTTTGGTAAGTCTGTTTCTTTTTTTAATATAAAAAACGGGGATTTATGGCTCGTTGATAAATCACGGTAGGACATACCGGGATTTGAATAAATGTCCTCCCGAATGCCACCCCCAAAAGTTACTGTACTTCTTCCAGGATCGATATATGTAGCCTATTAACAGACGTTGGAGAACATTATTCTAGTTTTTCCTGGAATAGCCCGGCTTATAGAAATACCATTCAATTCTAGTAATTGAAACAATCAAAAAGTGCTGTAATAGTGCTGCTTAATAAAGGATGTGAGACAAATATGGTTGAAAATTACAGGGCAGTTAGATTGTCGTCAGCGTTATGTAACTTGGCAGAGAGTTTGATATGAAACCACATCAGGAATGTCTGTAAGGAAAGAATTTGTTTGTAAATTATCAGAGAGATTATTCATTTGAACCTCCGGTAGTGAGTTATGTGCAAGGTATTTCGGATGAAATTCTCTATGGGAGTCAAGTTGTTGGTGGAGCACTGGATCACTGCAAGCCGTAGAATTATATTAAATAAGCTTAAAACACTTGGTGAATCAAAAAGCCACTTGCTTGTGGTGGATTTTTTTATTGGCTTTGGGTGTACATACGGCCAACCTATATATGTATAATACTCCATTTTTATTTTTTGTTGTGTAGTTTCAGTTATTTCTACTATACAAAGTCTTAAAATCACAGCATAACATATTCAATTACAACATTTAAGTATGTATCACAGCTAAAACAATTCTGCTGTACCATACTGCCTTAAATATCTAAATGTAACTTTATATTCGTATCTTGTTTATTTATGTAAATAGTAGCTCAACCATTCCGTATTCCATATTTAAAATAAAATTTAAAATCTTGTCTATATTGTAAATCTCGTCGTTATGAAAAATTATGAAATTAGCTTACAAGTTCTGACGTTCTCAGTAGTTAGAAGTGTGGTGACACTGAATAGGCCCAGGCAATCCAGGTCGTACAGTTTCTTGATAAGTCTCTCTGCTGTTGTTCTCCTCGGACATCCTAACAGCAGATAGCTGCTGTTCTCTCCACAATCACAATATGACGTGTCGTGAGCTCCGATACGGCGTATGTGTTTCCTGAAGGCTCCATTGTTAACTTTTAGCCGCATAAGTGTTGTGTAAATGTTTCTCGTTACCTTCTATTTTTTGTACCAATGTGATTTTGGTATATGCAGGTGGACTTCCCTGAAGTGTTCTGTTGAGCGTTCCCACTCTTCTTCCCATCTCGATCTTGTGCTTCTTTAAACATTTTTAAGTACGTAGTTGGATGCAGGTATTATCTGGAGAGGGCACCTCACTCGATCCATGCTGGCTTTCTTGCATAGGTTGATTGCCGTTTCTTTGCCTCATATACGACAGTGGTCTTTGACCCATGCTATTGTTACTTCTCTTCCCATATTTTGTGGTATCTGCACTCCATGCATTATTATTTCATAGACTAGTTGCTTGTTATGTTGCTGGGCACGGTGATTCTTTAGAATCATTACTTCTGAGTCAGAGTCCGATAGTATGGTAATGTTTTGTTCCGTGTTTCCTCCTGCATAGTTTAAGGCCCCAGGATTGCTGTTAGTTCAGCTATCATTACAGATGCTCGGTAGTGGAGATTGTAACTACCGGATTCTCCAGTTTATGGATCTATGAAAGCGCCGCAGCCTGTTACGAGCTCGTTCTTCGCTCCGTCCGTATATACGGCGCTGCTTCTACAAACTTCTGTACTTCTGCAGTTTGGTCGATGCCGTTTATGTAATGACATGTCTCGTTTTTCATTTCGGGTACGACGAGTCAGAGCTTGTATCTGTTTTCATACAGCGGTAGTTTTCCTGTCACCCGTATCTCTTTTTCTGTTTCCCGTATCTGTAACTTCGAAAGTTCTATTGATAGGGGTGGTGCCTGCTTCATTTTCCAGTAACCGAGCATGGTGGTGTAACGGTTAGCGTTCTGGGCTCACATTCGGGAGGACGGCAGTTCGAATCCCGGTCCGGGCAAATGCCGGGATGCTTCCTTCAAAAGGCCATGGCCGAATTCATTCCCATTCCTTGCCCCCCCCCCCCCCCCATCCTTTCCCGTCTCTAAAGATCTCGCTGTTAAGAGACTTTAAGTAGTTTAAAAAAAAACTTTTCCATTACCTTCCTGCGCTGTACGCTATAGCGATTTTCGTGCTGTTTTACATTACACTTCTCTTTACTTTTGCAACTGATTTGCTTTGACTATTGTCTGTTTCAGGGAGAGATAATTCTCCAGGGCTGGCATTTCCTTGTATTTTTTTTTAAACGCTTCCTTTCGCAAGAAGATGGCTTGTTGATACTCTAAGTGCCTTGAGTCGTATGTGTGTTGGTGCCTGGTCTGGGATTGCTTTCGCTGCTGCGCTTTCTATCGATGTTATAAACTTAAAATAATCTTTAGTTTCCCAACACTCCTTATGCATGTCGTATGCGCCCCAATTCGCTTTTCGTACATTCCATTTGTACGGTGATCGGATAACTGCTGGTGTTAATTTTTCTGTCGCCAAAGAGATTAGAATCGGTACATGATCCTATCCCAGCGGCTCCAGTATTACTTGCCAGTCCGCCTCAAGTGCTTATAGACACCACCGACAGGTCAGTCGTTGAGCTTGGTGTGCCGATTCGTGTGGGTGCACTGTCATTGAAATGAATCAAGTTCTATTCATCAATCATTTCCAAGACCAATTCTCCAGCTTTCTCTGTCTGCGAACTTCTTTAAACTGATGATGAGCGTTTATGTCTCCTAGGACCAATTTTGGTGAGGGAATTTGCCTCACTGTATTCCTTAATATTTGTTTCAATATCACGATCTGCAGCACTATGTATAGAGAAAGAATTTTGAATCTGCAGTGCCTATTATAGCCGCACATGCAGCTAATCCAGCATTGGGGTTATTTATTTTAATTTCATTGTATTTTATGTCCTTCCGATTAAGATTGCAGTTCCTCCATAGCCGTCGTTCCTAAAGGCTCTTACTACGTGTTGGCCTTGTGGTTCGAATTTCTCAGGTTTCGACCAAATTTTACAGATGTTATATTTTTGTATATCGGCTCCGTGGGAAATTTCCAAGAGGACATTTTATTGCTCCTAACGGATCGAGCGTTCCGTTGTAGTATTCTGTTAACTGCTTTTTACATTGTTGAACGATCTTTCAATAACGGGATAGCGTGTCACCCTATATAACAGTTGTCTAATGTCATTTGCTCCCATCTAATCCCAGACTTTTATTCTATCTACTGTCTCTGACACCCAAAAATTTCTGAATGAGAAACATATGTACATATGTAGATATAGATCTTAGTAATCAGTTCCACTAGTTGTTCTGTAATATTGTTTTCTGTGTCGTTTAAATACTCTGTCCATTGTAGTCAATAAGGTTTTATACCCATCGATGTTCCTGGTGTCCCCTTTGGGTCAACCCCATCCTGTACATCATAGAATATGCTGGTAAATTCTGTCGTCGTGTGTGTGGTCCAGTGCCCACCTTGTTGCCTTCGTTCTAAGTAACCTAATTGCAAAGAGTCGAATCTCATGCCATTTCCGGTTTGTGTCCTATTGTAGCTAGTCATCTACTGTTCTGCTGTTCGTTGTTTTTTTAACAGTCGTTGAGCCAGCACTGGTTTGCCTCAGTGTGGCTTGCACAGTCCAGATGTGTTGCCCGGTGCCAGTAGCGGGAAGTATTTTTTAGAGTACTGATGCTCATCTGAGATATTTACTGAGTAACACTGCTGCCAATGTACTGTATGAGTCTTTTTTTTCAGGCGGTCTTCCGCTTCTCTAATAGACATGTTGCTTTTAGCTGCTAATTTATGTGTTTGCTTGCATCGTAAATACATCGGGCACGCCCTATCTGTGGCATAATGTGGTCCGCTAAATTCTGCACTACGTACTACATCCGAAGTGCACTCAGCCGTTCCGTGTGCCTTACAACACATGTCCCAGTGGGGCTAACCCCTGCATTGTCTCGCCACATGTCAATAACAAACAATTATAGCAAATGCGTACGGCTAGATTGTAGGTTGTTACCTCACACCACTTCCCATGTATGTATACAAATTGGGGTGTTGCCTGTCCATCAAAAGTTAACGCAGTCTGACTTCCGTTCTGATTTGTTTTGGATACTAGATTTAGTTAATCATCTTGCTGCCATTAATTTTACTGGTGACACATTTCCGCCAGCATTTCTAACCCGATATCCACTCAGCGTGTTACACCTTGTTTGCAGACTAAATATGCTGGAATATGCCTCAAGATTCTTCCAGTCACCGGTCCACACTTCACAATACTGTTTTTAGCTCTCAGCTAACTAATTTCTACTTTTAATCTATTCTTTCCTGTTGTCACTATATTAATAATCTGTCCGGTGGTCTCAGGAATACTTTGATGTAGTAATTTTCCAAGCGACGCGGGATGCAACATTGCTATATTTCCGCTCTTCCCTTGTATAATTACTTCATATGTACCTGTGTCCCGCATTCTATACGTAATTCTGTCATTTTTACTTTTATTTTCTGTCGTCAGTCTTTCGACTGGTTCGATGCAATCCTCCATCCGTTCCTATCCTGTGCTAACTCTTCGTCTCTACATACCCCTTACAACCCCCATCCTCAATTATCTGCTTCAATCTCTGTCTTCCTCTACAGTTCATACCTTCGACTGTTCCCTCCACCAGCAAATTAACTAATCCACCATGTCTCAAAATATGACCTACCAGCCTGTCTCCCAATCATTTCCGAAACTTGTTCATTTCTTACTTTGTCAGTCCACCTAATTTTTGGCATTCTTCTGCAGCACCACATTTCAAATACTTCAATTTTATTTCTTTCCGGTATTCCTAAAATCCATGTTTCGCTACCATAAAGTGCTGTGCTCCACACAAAGAGTTTAAAAAAGTTCTTTCTAATTACTAGATCAATATTTTAAACTAAAAGATTTCTCTTTTAATGAATGCTCTTTTTTGCTAGTGCTATTCTGCTTTTAACATCATTCCTGCTTCGACCATAGGTTGTAATTTTGCTTCCCATGTAACAGAACTCACTTACTTCTCCTATTGCAGCCAATACGATTTTTATATTTAATCTAGTATTGGTATCATTTCTGCTACATTTCATCACTTTTGTCTTGCTTTGATTTTTATTCAGTCCAAAATCTTCCTTCGGTATTTTGTTCATGCCATTCAGTAAATTCCAAATAGCCTCTGCCCTTTCTGCTAACAAGACAATGTCATCAGCAAATCGTAGCATACTGATTTTTTTCTCCTGAACACTTATGCCACATGGAAATTTTTCTTTTACTTTCTTTATTGCTTCTTCTACATACAAGTTGAATATTAACGGGGATAGACTACAATCTTGTCCCACACCCATTTTAATTGATGCATGTCTCTCTTGATTCCTTACTATTATTATAGCCACTTGATTCTTATATAGCTTATAAAGTATTCGTCTATCTCGGTACTTTAGGCCTGACTTCTGTAAATTTTGAACATCTTGCCCCACCTAACATTATCAAAAGCTTTTTCTAAATCGACAAACGCCATAAAAATATCATTGTTTTACTTGATCCGCCCTTCAAGTATTATAGACAGAATTGCTTCCTTGTACCGCGATTTTTCCTAAACCCAAACTGATCTTCACCTACTATCTCATCTACTATCCTTTCCATCCTTCTGTATATTATTCTGGTCAATAATTTTGAAACATGTGATGTTAAGCTAATGACGCGATAATTCTCACATTTTTCGGCTTGTGCTTTCTTTGGAAGTGTGCAGATGATATTTGTATTAAAATCAGTAGGAATTTCTCCTGTTTCATAACTTTTTGATATCAGCTTGAATAATCGTTCGATTCCTTCCTCTCCTAGGGATTTATGAAGTTCTGCAGGAATCTCATCAATTCCGACTGCCTTATTTGCTTTCAAGTCATTCAGAGCTTTATTAAATTCTGTCCTCAAAACAGGATCTCCTAAGTCATCAATGTCGACATCGCATTCCTTTTCCATTACATTATTGTTCA
>JARYHS010000356.1:0-39428 GCA_031002005.1 Vandiemenella viatica | reverse complement strand
AGATTAGACTAAAGGGGAGGTAGGGGGATGGAAGTCGGCCGTGGCCTTGTAGGGAACCATCCCAGCATTTTCCTTGAGTGACTGGGGAAAACCAAGAAAAACCCCAGTCAGGATGGTCGGACGGGATTTGACCCCAGTCCTCCCGAATGGTAGGTAGGAGGGCAAATTTGCCCTCCTCCTATCTCGGTGCAAAAAATTTTCTTATCACACGCAGAACGTAGTTACATATTTCACAGACAGATGGAAACAGGGGCGGATCCAGGGGGGGGGGCGGGGTAGGGGCTCAAGCCCCCCCCCCAAAGTATCTTGGTCCACCCCCGACATTGTAGTTTTGAGACCCCTTTTTTTTTTGCTCTACGGTTTTGAGGCCCCAGGAGGCTATAAATACTACCTTTTTCCCTACTCAAGCCCCCCCCCCCAAAGCCAAAATCCACTGAAGGCATCCCTCTGAACCAAAATTCACTCAAGCCAAGCCCCCCTCCCAAACCAAAGTCCGCTCAAGCCCCCCCCCCCCCAAAAAACAAAATCCTGGATCCGCCCCTGGATGGCAACACTTCATTTCCTCCATTCCTACGTATTACGAATTGGCAGTAGGTAAGAAATGCTTGGCGACAGCAAGTGCAAGCGGCAGTAAAACCAAAGCTACTAATATAACCAAGCCAATGATAAGTAAAACTCATCGAAGGCAGCCGACACCTAATGTTGCGAAAATAAAGTGAAGAAGATGAAGGGACGGAGATAATGGATTGAGATAAACACGTTCGTAAAAGATCATATAACCAAATTGCTTCCAATTTTAGAGCAATCCAAGCATCCAAAGAAATAACTTCATGTTGTAGGGATTGCCAATGTTCGAGTGAATGGATTTTGTTATGGTATCCCTGTAAACACTCCAAAAGGTACATAAATTTACTCAATTTTAATAATTAATTGATCATTTAGTATCAATTAGTAATAATAATTATTGTATTATTATGGGGAACGAGAATGTATGCATAGTTCAAGTCAATCGTACACTGGGAAGTTGGCGACATATCACTGAAAGATTTTCAGCTTACAAGAGACAGGGGGACCTTACATAAAAATGATGAAAATCAATTAAATACGATGTTACAAATGAATGATTATAATTAACCTGTTCTGGACATGATGGACGTCTTGGGAAATAATTCGATTGGTTATTTTCATAGAAGAGGATACAGCAAGACCCATAGGACGGGCAATCCAGCACATCCAGTAGATACCTGTAGATGTGAGCTGTAGTGGGTATGTAGAGGAAAGAGAATTAGAAAAGAAGTGAGACGAGAACAATTGGCAAATGCTTATTCTAAATATCCCTAATTATACTCCAAGTATAATATTGCTGTGGCTATTCAGGAAAAAGCTTAGAACATTGGATCTTCGAGTAGAAACTTTAAAAATAAAAACCCATAGTCAAACATTGATCAGGTTCGAACCATATAACTTCGGAACTAAATAACGAAATAATGTGTAAACCTATAGTTACTGTTAAACTTTATTATTGTAGACTGCTTTAATGGAATCCCCCAGTCTTCTAGATAATTAGTTTTCCACGTGATATATTTTACTTCTAATGCTGTGGTTTACCTTTGGGTTGTGCACTCCCATGAATCTGTACACTTTTCATTGAATCACCTAAACAGAACATCCCTGTTACAAGACCAAATGAATGATAAGGACCGAGCGTGGTGGTGTAACGGCTAGCGTTCTGGCCTCGCATTCGGGAGGACGGCGGTTCGAATCCCCGTCCGGGCATTTAGATTTGGGTTTTCTATGGGTTCCCAAATCACTCCAGGCAAATGTCGGGATGCTTCCTTCAAAAGGCCATGGCCGAATTCCTTCCCATTCCTTGCCCCCATCCTTACCCGTCTCTAAAGAACTCGCTGTTAGAGAGACTTTTTTTTCTGGTTTGATGCAATCCTCCATCCCTTCCTATCCTGTGCTAACCTCTTCATTTCTACATACCCCTTACAGCCCACGTCCTCAATTATCTGCTTCATATATTCTCATCTCTGTCTTCCTCTACAGTTCTTACCTTCAACTGTTCCCTCCACTAACAAATTAACCAATCCAGCATGTCACTTCTTTCTGTAAGCTTCTTCCACAAACTTCTTTTCTCACCCATCATTTCCAAAACTCGTTCATTTCTTACTTTGTCAGTCCACTTAATTTTCAGCATTCTTCTGTAACACCACATTTCAAATGCTTTAAAGAAAATTCAAAAAAATAGTTATTATTGAAAAATTCATTTTTAACACAAACGAATTCCTCCATAAAGCGTATATTACATACTTTTAATTCTAAATAACATTGGTGTGATAGAGGAGTTCAACAGTTCTCAATATACTGAAACAGGTAGCTTTTGATTTAATTAAAAATGTATTTGTCGAGATGTAGTACTGTCGGTGTGTTTAGAAATAATTAATATTTTGTGCGACATGTCAATAACCAATATTTCTTAAGCAAACACATCCAGAGTCGAGGTGAAATACAGTAACACATAACATTTTTCTCATGTCACAGTTTACATCGCTTAATCCGCGTTCCTCCAGCATTTTACGTTTAGAAACTTTCTCAAGAGTGAAACCAGCATATTCTGCGATTTCGAAGTTGTTTAATGATCCATCTGTTCTGGCATACTATCCGATGATGCGAAGAAAGTCGAATCAAATTTCTCCAAGGTACGCTACCGCGAAGCAGAAGTTCAGACGCGATTTAATGGAAAGATTTGCTACTCCGATAGGCAACGCTGCCAAAGCGTCATAAAAGAAAACGCAGAAGCGAAAGAAAAACCTGCTGGGAAATCAGACGGCGAGCACAAAAGCGTCATAAATCTTTCTTCGGGGAGAGCAGGTAAGGGGACGTATAATGGCTCTCGCCGGCATTCAACATTCACAGAATTGATTCTCGCAGAACGTGTCAAAGGCACGGCGCGACAAAGCACTCTGCACATAAAGCTGTGTGTCATACCTGGGCGCCCGTAAACCGGACTAATAAAACCGAGTGACGTAGGCGGAGGGCGGGCCCTTCAATAATTACTGCGCCCCTGCCTCCAGCCAAGACCTTACCAAGATGGCGACGAGATTACAAAATTCGTCTTCGCCTTGCCTATTCCCGAGATAAACAAAAGAAAAATTACGTAAAGTTTCAGCCGATAGGAAAGCTGATGAACTTTGATTGTATCTGAGAAATGGTATGGACTTGATAGCTTGACTACAAATTCCAGCTAGCTTTGAGTTGAATGGAATACTTACAGATAAAAGTAAAGGATTTTCACAGCTTTCAAGCCGTATCCCCGTACGATTGGAGGAGGTAGAGCTCCGCATTCATATTTTCTGACCGTAGGCACTAGGGTGGTCGGCGACACGATCAGGCCCTCTTTCTTTACCTTCCCATCGAGGAAATTCGAGGAATATGTATACCATAAAAATTAATAACAATCAAATATTTTACCGTAAATCTTTAGACATATGATAGGATAGGGAAAACCACGCATCACTTACCACAGATGAAGGCAGGAGGGCCTGACGAACACTAAAAACACGAATACATTGATAATAATTCGGTTAATAATCTTACTCATGTAGGTGGTGAGACATATAGCAGGGGGAAAGTTGACCAAAGATTACTGTAGGACAGAATAATCTCTGTGACGATCAGTCGACTTAATTTTTTTTCAAAATTTAATTCGGTCTGTTATAAGACAGGAAAATAAATAAATAAAAAATAAAATATTTTAATTATATTTTTCCATATTTTATAATTTTATTTATTTACTTATTTTTGGAAAAAAATATCACAGAGATTATTTTGTCCCACAATTATCGTTGGTCAACTTTATCCCCCCACCCCACCATCGGTGGAATTTTCATCCTTCTTTTATTCCGTCTTTGATTCATTCATGTGATAGGTCTAGATGTGTATACATCTTTTCCTCTGCTATGTATCTCTCCTCTTACGTTAGTGAGGTTATTAGCCGAAATATTATAAAGAGTGTGGGTTTTGTATTTTTGTATTCGTCAGGCTCGCCCGCCTTCATCTGTGGTAAGTGATGGGTTATTTTCCCCATCCTTTCGTAAGCAGCAGTTTCATTGTCACTATTATCCAACTAAAATTCAAAAATGAATCTTTGAAGACTCAAACATTCAGTATTAACAGTTACGACAATGATAAAAGTCGTAAGACACAGAAAGCACGATTTTTCACATACTTGAGTCATGGTACCATCTTTGTAAAAGTGTGTAGGTAGTAAGCATAAATTTAATAAAATGTGGTGTGGCAGGTTAGTTCTCTCAGAATTTTTACACAAAATTTTTACGAGCAACTTCTCAGAAAACGACATAAAAGAGGAATAGTGATGACATTACAAGGATCCTATGTTTTACAGAGTTTTTCGGAGTCATAACACAAATGATTAGCTTGCAGAATGTGTCTTTCATCATCTGTTTCTTCATCTTTCACGTTACCATACGTCTGAGAATCTGACGAGTATAGAAAGCAGTCATAGGTTTCCTGATGAGAACTTGGATTGTGGCCTTTAAGATACCTCACAACTACAAGCCAAATAGGGGCTCACAACAGATTTCCAGTCGTTATTGTTGCAGAAAGGGAACCAATAATCGCCGGTTCGAATCCCGACTTTGACTACACTTTTCGCAAGTCTTAAAATCTGACTTTCAGCCCTCACAGAGCTCTGTCTCTATAAATTATGAAGAAGATTAAAACACACAGGTTCAGTCCTGCAGATATACTGAAATAACGATTACATTAAGCGCTATATAGCCCATGAAATATTTATGTCGAAAGTAACAAAACATTATTTTTTATTTAAAAACAAGAGCAACTAATAAATAAAAACAAAAAAGCAAATAAAGCTCCAGCTTAGATATGTGTAAGTTGCCGACTACAATATGCCGTTTATATTCTTCTTGGTATTTAGGCAGGAAAAGATAAATGGAGAAAAACATGAATCCGACTGTTAATAAATAACTGTGATAAATAACTCCCATCTTCGTGTTTCTTTTTTTTTCTTTGCTCGTAGTATGAACCGCTTTGCTTCTAAATATTTTTGCCAGTTTTCATTCCGGATTTCAATTGACAATCGAGTTACTCGTATTATGGTGTCGCACGTTACATTAATCTCGAAATGCATTTTTTTTAAGCGCTTACAGTTTTTAAAATAACTTTCAATTAATACAGGGTCCATGGAATAAACCAAAAAGCAGAGAGTTTACCGTAAAATACAATTTTGTAGTTTTGTATGAAATACGTTGGGTAATTTAATTAATGCCATAAAAGAGAAATATCAGTTTGCTACAGAATGCGTCACAACTCTAGCGGCGTTCCCTGGCAACTCTGAACTAAATCCATCATGGAGGGGGTAGGCTGCTGACAGAGACAACACGGCACGTACTTCGGGTGCTCTTGCGTTATCTGCTTACATCACTGTAGGCACAATTTTTATTATGAAACAGTACTAAAAGATATTTATGGGAGACTGAAATCATCTGTTGATTAAGGATGACATAACAGACAACTGAAACGTGGAGATTATGAGTAAGATTGCGAAGAATCTCATTTAATTAATGATCGTGGCACTAGTCGCAAAGTGTAATCTCTGTTTTCAATTGCTTTATCGGGTGACCATTTGTCGGTTTAATTAATGTGATACTTCCTAAACAAACGTTCCATGTGAAGTAAATGACGAATAGAGTAATTACTTGATAATAATTCTCTTACTGTAATTAATTTAATTGAAATGCAGCACATACCCAAGTGAAATTTCCCTACACTCCTCCTTTCTAATTTCAGTTCCAATTTTTTAAATCAAATTCTTTGAACGGGATATCACCATCCTATTACTATTGCCTTTAAGAACATTAATTGTAAATTCCTCCGAAATTGATTTAAAAAAATCCCACATCCTTCGCCTGGAATCAAGTACCAGCTTGTTATGGTCATCTTTTTCCTTCCATGTACTATCCCTAATTATTCTACCATTATATACTGAATCTGTAATTATGAGAAAGAGAAGTTTAAATATTATTAAATCGATATATTTAATGATTAGTGAAAGATTCCATCAATGGATTTACAACAGCCAATAGAGCTGCGGAAAGATTAATGTTAGATTTCAGTAGAAAGGCAGGAAGAGAGCAACCGACAGCGGACAAGTACAGAGGTCGCAGACAATCTTGAGCGAGACAGCCACCTCGAAGCGGCGCGGGCCAGAAGTGTTGCTCGATAAAACATTAACAGAAATGATACTGGAGTGAACCAGAGGAAGGCAACCCGACCTTTGGAACAGAGACAAAGGCATGGTCGCTGGACTAGACCGGTCAACTTGGAGAAGACTTTTAAAGTGTTCATGATGGAATTGGCTAGTGCTGATGATGAATAATCCACACCTTCTTCACTAATATTTACATTTGTAACCATCGATTTTCAGAAAACTGTTAAGCCTGGATCGTCTTCATCATCGGTGTTCTCCCTAAGGCAGGTTTTCACATGGCTGTTCTCCATGCTGCTCTATCTTCTTCCCTTCTCTTCATGTCTGTGTAGTTGCCGTTTTCTTTGATGTTATCCGTATTCTTGCAACTTCTTCTTCCTCCTAGTCCTTCCAAGGCGTCTTTTATCAGGCACTCCCCTCTCAGCAAATCCCATCCAGTTTCTTCTTTCTTTTATGACTTGGAGTAGTTTTCTCCTTTCAACCAACCCTTTCCAGCACTTAAATTTCACTCACTTTATGCATCCTCTCCATTCTCCTCCACAGCCACATCTCAAACACTTGTAACTCTTTTCATCTCCTCTGCCCCATAAAGAGCCACACTCCATACAAAAATTTGCAGTCTTTCCTGAACGCTTTGTCTAATTTCCTGGATAAAGCAAAAAGTAACTAAAATTAAAATACCTGTTAACATTATCGAGTACTATTATAGGTTAACTGTTACTGGCAGCCTGCAGAATTCTCTACCAACTATAGTGCCTCGCCGAAATGAAACGAGAAATGTCATATTACTCTAACGACTGGATTTTTTGATACCTTTCAGAATAACAGCGGGAATGACCGGTAGGCCGCCCTCAGGACGAGCACAGACAGGTGTCACTCACCCCGCGTCGCTTTGTTGCGAGCGAATGAGTGGACAGCGGTTGACTGACATCCCGGGCGGCGGAATCCACGGTCGAGATTTCCAATTATCGTGTGTTGACCCGGACTGGCGGGCCACCGAGTTTGCTTTACACACCAAATTGAACTCTGACGTCATGGTGGTCTTATAAACGAAAAGGCTGGGCCGTGTGATCGGTGAGGGGGCCGTATGTTCGGCAGTCGCACCAACCCTGCCTATTAAGAGTTTATAGTCATAGAGGGTAATACGGCCACAATTATTCCGTTCCGTATTTAAAATATTATCATAAGATAACTCTGGTAGATTTTTATTATTATTTGCTTATGACACGGGAGAGGATTGGAGACGAGAAGCGGGAAGGAATGCGGCAACGGCCTCCTGGAGGAACCTTCCCGGTTTTCGCCTGGAGCGATTTAGAGAAACAATTGAAAAACGAAATCTGGATTCCTGGACGAGGATTCGAAGCTGCGACCTCCCGAATGCAGAGGCCTAGCGTTGGCTTCACCACCGACCTTGGCAGATGGCTGTCAGACGTTCCCTCCCATTACAAATTGACGCGACTTTCCTGACAAAAATAGAAATAAGTTGCAAAAAACAGTTTTCGTTTACGATTTACGTTTAGCACAGATTCAAACACTGTTGCCACCTTATGAAAACAAAAGTCGCTAGACTTGGTCTCAAAACTCACTAGATTGCGGGATATTTAGATTCCCTAGGAATCGCTAATTAAGATAAAGGAAAATGGTAAGGTAAGTAATATAAATTTTTTAATAATTAATATTTTCATTAAATTAAACATAACATTGCATTAAAAATCAACATCCAATTTCTTCAATCGGTATTTCTTCTTCATCATTGTCTATCGTTGGAGTTGCAGATGTGGAAGGATGAGATGAATCGTCGGTCTTAGATCTGAAAGAGTATTTAGCATTTTTACCAATTGCAGCAATCACATCAGCCGGAAGCTCGTAACTGTAGCAGTTTTTTTCATATTTATTTAACTGATTCCTTATAAAAAGAATGCTACCAAGAGTATTTACAGCTATCCTATTTCTCAAATTGTTTTTAAAAATGTTCATTGTGCTGAAAATCCTTTCTACTGCGGCATTCGAGTGAGAAATTGATAGGATATGCCTAAATCAGCTAACTCCAGCAAGGTATTTATTTCAGCAGCATACTGTACTTGTATTGGGTAAGTCATATTCCGTTTTCAGTATATTATGTACGCAATTATTAATCCGAGTCATGACAGAGGCATTATCTACCCCCATTCAAAACAAGTTTTTCGAAGCTCTGGAAGGTTGAATATCACTAAAATTCACCAAATATTTCTTAAACGATAACGTATTTAAAAATATCGAGCTTCAAAATTCACTAAATCTAGCGACAAAATCGCTAAGGTGGCAACATTGGATTCAAAACAGAAATCTTCCGCCATGTAAAATATATTTGTTTGTTTTTGTTAATATTATCTATTCAACAAATTTTTGTAGCATAGTCATTTGAATAAAATCAACAGTGAGGGTCATATCACACATAAATTGAATATTCATCAGTGACTGATTCCACATTTTAACTGGTAATTTTAAGTTGACAGTAATACAATCTGGTTCCAGATGTTAAAAACTCGTTATCTAACCGAAGCGTAAATCGTGAAAGGGGGGAAAGATTCCTGTCAAAGAGAATCGTTTCAAATCAATTACGCGTTACCGTCAGAGACGTGCAAAGCGTTTCATAAGTGTTAGTGGCTTTACGGAATGCTTTAACACAAGACCTCAAAAAAGCCAACCGATTGGAAGACTTGCCCTAATTTTAATTAAAACAGTATAAACAACCTGTTAGAAATTGAATTTTGTTTTAAACTAACAAGAGTACGTGTAAATTGAACATGTACTAATTCCAAATGACTCATTTATTATTATTATTTGTAATCATTCAGACAGCAGTTTTTCTGTATGGCTGCGTGCATAAACCACGTAGCTCTACTTTGGTCTTCTGTGTATTTCCCCCCCTCACCTCCACGTAGCCCTACGTGGCTTTTGCCTCTACCCCCCACGTAGCACGTAGCTTTTTTCCTTTTGATTCCAGAAGACATTTTGTACTGTTTTCTCTTGTCAGACTATTGTAAATTAAATACGGAGATAATAAACTGAGTGAAATAAATATTAACATGCTGTTATGAGTTCTGTTCCTCATTTTAACTGTGAAAAATGTTATGAAAAGGAAAGCTACGTGGCCTGGCTCTGTACCCCCCTTTCCCCCACGTAGCTCAGCGTAATCTTCCAGCCAACCCCCCCCCTCCCCCCTGAACGGAGCCACTTAGTTTGTGCACGCTCCCTATGTGGGCACAGATCCATAAAAGTTTCAAAGTAAATCGTTATTACGATAATTTTGAGAATTTTGTCCAGTTCAGTTTTGAAACAGTAATAAAATAAGTCAGAGCGTATGGTGAATAGTTCACGTTACAATATTGATCTATTACTTATTTCTATGCATTGGTTTCGTGTTTGCACATCATAATCATGAGAGTGGTTCGTTGAGCATGTGACAATACAGTATATGAATTTGATATAGAGAAAGAGAGTGCATAAGCTGTCGTGAATTCATGGTATTTAATGTATTTCGATAGTATTGTTGCTTAAAGAATCATTTTGAATATAATTCTTTGTAAAGACTCACATACTTCACGGTACATTGTTGTGCGCAATGGCGCGAGGTGTAGGAAGGTGATTGTTGAGTTAGTTGGAAGCTGGCGCTAAGTGGGAGCGCGGACCAGGCTTCAGTTTATAGTGTATAAAGAGGACAAAAGAGCAAGATAATGCCGTCCCTTTAGTTTTCGTAAGAAGCTGGTTGCCGCTAATGCTTGCAGCTGATTTTGGAGCGCAGTATTCTTATAATATTAGGACGTACTAGGCTTCCCATTGTTTAGCGTAAGAAGGACGAAAAAGCAAGTTAGTGCAGTCCCCTTAGTATGGACTTTCAGTGTCGTGAAGAACATTTGAGTCGGTAGAATTTCCAGTAGTGTGTGTACGCAGCAGTCGGGTCTATAGCGTGGTCAGAACCTGTAGTCTGAAAAGAAGTTTCCCGATAGCCTTATTCGCGTTCAATAAACTTATTTCATGCAGCGGTATATGTTATGAGAATTAAAGGAGATAAACTTTAGAGGGACTGTGTATTTATTTCTGGATTTAATACCGAACCTGAAGGCCTTAATATTCAGCGTAACATATAATCGAATATCACAAGCCCATGCCAAGACATTAATATCGCCACAAGCAAGGGATTAAATTCATGGTTATAAAAGATTTTGTCGGTAACTTTATGTTGATAGCCTGTCACTACTAGTAACATAAACTAAACAATCAAGTTCAACAGGATAATATGGGCCATATCAATAGTTACAAGTTAGTCAATTTGTATAAATAATTATTGTTTACGCTAATACGTCTGAAATTTTGTTTGGTTTTATTCATTTAATTTTCGAACTCGTTTCACTTAATTTTATTGATAACTAGCTGGTACCCACGACTTCGTTCGTGTTTGTAAAGAATTTGGATAGACAGCTACCGACATCTAACCACCATAGTGCACGATGGAAGACTCGATGCTATTACCACACACAAATGCCAGTCATCTGCACTATGTAGTTCAGGCAGCAAAGTAAAATATACGGACACACATGTCTTTGGTCGAAATACTAAAATATCCTTGGTCGATCAATTTCAACCACAATATCTCCCACACTCTCACAGTTACCGAAAGTCGGTCAACGTTATTATCGACAGGTGACTCTGTGCTACTACCACACACAAACACCAGTGACCTGCGCTTCATAGATTTGGCTGAAAAGTGATACACCATGACACATGCGTTTTTGGTAGAAATATGAAAGTGCCGCAGGTCGACCACTTTCAACCACCATATCTCCCACACCCCCATAGCTACCGACATATAACCACCATAGTAAACGATAGGAGACACCATACCACTACCACACCTAACACCAATGGTCTATGCTTTTTAGTTGTGGCAGCAGAGTGACATATACGGAGACACATGTTTTAGGTCGAAATACGAAAATATCCTTGGTCGACCACTTTCAACCACCATATCTCCCACACTACCACAGTTACCGAATTTCGGCCAACCTTGTTATCGACGGGTGACCCTGTGCTACTACCACACACAAATACCAGTGATCTGCGCTAGATAGTTTTCGATGAAAAGTGATACACCATGGCACATACATCTTTGGCAGAAATATGGAATTGACACAGATCGACCACTTTCAACCTCCATATCTCCCACACCCCCATAGCTAACGACATCTAACAACCATAGTGCACGACAGGAGACTCTATTCTACTAACAAACACCAATGGTCTATGCTATGTAGTTTTGGCAAAAAAGTGAAGTATAAGGAGACACAAATTTTTGGTCGAAATATGAAAACGATCTGCATTGACCAACTTAAATCGTCATATCTCCCACATCCCCATAGTTATCGACATGCGGCCATCGTTGTGCACGACAGGAAACTCCAAGCTACTTCCACACACAAACACCAGTAATCTGTGCTAGGTAGTGGAGGCTGAAAAGTGAAATATAGGAAAACACACGTCTATTTACATATATATAAGATTTTCTCTGGATATCTGTATGGCATTATGACAGTTCTCGCTACTTACATTTCAGTGCTAACATGAATATGAAGTATGCATTTGACATCATACGAATATCACAGACACCAAACAAATGTGAAATAAAATATCATTTATGTAATATAAAGTCTTTGTACTCTCCAAACTAATAGTAACATTGAAATTTAACTAACAACATAATACAGATAACCACTGAAGACACTCCAGAAAATGGAGTGGGAGAAGTAAAAATTAATTACATTGATTATTTCTTCTTCTTTTAGTTATCAATGCGAAGATTGGTTTGTAGCGATTCTCCAAGTACGCCGCTTCTTTGCCTTCCTTTTCATTCTGCATAGCTGTTGCATTTCATGTCATTAAATAATTTGATTCACGTAGCTTAATCTTCCTCTGTAGTTTTTTCCTTCTGTCTTTCCTTTAGTAATGAACTTAATTAAACAAACCATTGTGAAGCAACACATGACCTATCGTCCTCTTCTTTTCTGTAATTCCTTCCAAAACCTTCGCTTCTCACAAACTCTTCTGAATACTTCATGATTAATCCATCCAGTTTATCAACATCATTCGCCTATAACGCCAGATCTCAAATGCCTCCAGTTGTTGCCTTATCGCCATCTCTATGGTCAATGATTCGCTTCCATATAGCGCCGTGCTCCAGACATATGTTTTCAGGACATTATTACGATTTGAGAGGGTAATGTTACAAGTGAAAAGTTTATTTCATTTATTAAAAGCAAGTTTAGCTTGGTTTATCCCAGATATTATATCTTTTCTTCTTCTCACATCTCTTGTGACTATATCACCCTGGTATCTGAATTCTGTAAATTGAATTCATTGTTCATCTAACTTTAACTGTATTTGTTTTTTAACTTCCCTGCCACAAATTAATACTTTACTCTTTTTCTTCTTTTCGAGTTTATAATGCTCAGTAAGAGCCGCTTACATTTTAGCAAGTGTTTCACACAAATCACTTTCATTTTCTGAAACAACTGCAGTGTCATCTTCAAATCTCAGCATGTCTATGTTTTGCACGTGAATGAAAATTTCTGCCTATACTTGATATCTCACAGCTTCCAATGCTTGTGGCACGTACATGTTGAATGGGGGAAAGAATGCAACCTTGCCTTACTCCCTTCTTAACTTTTTTTTTTATTACTCCCGCTTTAGAGGCGGGATGAGATTGGGGACCAGGAACGGAAAGGATTTCGTCATGGCCTTTTGAAGGAACCATCCCGGCATTTGCCTGGAGTGATTTGGGGAAACCATGGAAAACCCAAATCTGGATGGCTTGAAAGGGACACGAACCCATGTCCTGTCGAATGCGAGGCCAGAAACAAAGGAGAGTATACCATGTTCAGAACATTGTGCATAACGAAACATTAACCTAACTGTTCCGTCCTTCCGAATGCAAGGCCAGAGCAATATCCACTCACCCACCACGCTCGGTCTTAACTTTTGATTCCGCTTTGAATTTTTCCAAACCGGATTACCAAAATTTCATTATTATAGAGTTTCCATATGATTCTTCGATCTTTGTACTTTAGTCAAATTATTTACATAACTGAGTACTTCTTGTTCCAATTAACATTGTCAAAGATCTATGAGGGCTAGATAGAAATCCTTGTCTTTCCTTATACACCTCTCAGTAAGGACTGTAAGATCCGAGATTGTTCTCATGTGCCTCTCCCCTTTCTCAAACCAAACCGGTCATCAGTTAGCTCTAGATCAAATCTCTGTTCAATCCGACGTTGAACTATTGATGTTAATATTTTAGATGCGTGAGAAACCAAACTTAGTGTTTGAAAGTCTTCACATTTATTTGCAGATGTTTTGTTTGATACAGGAACTACAATACGCTTCTCAAAATCTTTGGGTATTTTTCTTGTTCCGTATATGTCACAAATCAGTCTCTACAATGAGTCCTTTGTTTTACTCTCTGATGCCTTTGTAAGTTCAGCTGGGATCTGATCTATCCTCTTTCAGCAGGTCTAATTGATTATTTATATGAACTGAAGTTTATAATCTTTATGTGTTCCTTTCTTGTTCACGTTATTAAAGTTGTATCTAATAAGCGAATGTACAGGCATTGCTGCCAGCCACTTGGCTTTGAATATCCGTAGATGGCCGCTAAAATTTCCGTAGATTCGGTACAAAAATCCGGAGACTCGCTAACTGAGAGATTGAAATAACAATTATCGAAGAGAGAGTCAAAATTCATTTTTTGC
Source organism: Vandiemenella viatica (assembly GCA_031002005.1). Lineage (NCBI taxonomy): Eukaryota > Metazoa > Arthropoda > Insecta > Orthoptera > Morabidae > Vandiemenella > Vandiemenella viatica. Next base: position 25,394 of record JARYHS010000356.1, on the reverse strand, counting down.
TGACATTAAATTGAGCATATCTTCTGTAATCGGAAATGTTAAAAACTGCGACCCCTTTAATTCTCGGATATTGGTTAAGCCTTCTGGGAAGCCACTTCTTTGAAGCCGTGCCAGGGAGCATGACCGTGCATAAAGAGTGCGTCGGTAATTTTGTATTACAGTCTTTCAAGATCTATAAAATCTGTGACCATACAAAATATGAGTTTTATTTCAATCGTTGGTTTACGCGAGTGGTTGAAAGAAAACGATTCACAGTTATTGACAATTCTGTAATGGATTAACACTATGCGCTCAAAGTTTAACAAAACACCAATTTAAGGAAAAGTCAACAAATGATACAAAGTATAAAAAATACCCAGAAATTTTAACAAAATCAGAAAATCCTAACTTTTCATAAAAATTCGTAGGAATATCAGCGCTGTGTGGAGCAATACTTATATTGGTGCAGAACATCCTTTGCCTCTCCCAGCTGCATAGTGACGATGTAAATGTAGAAGGTGTTGGAGTCAGATTTCTTATCTCTGCCCGTGTAAAAAGTGACACGAAAAAGATATACAGCATACATTCTTTTTCAAGCCACCTTTGCTTGACCTCAATGCAGATTCCACTGCAGCGAGTATAGCAGTGTATCTGCAAATAAAGTTTTCTACGAATGCAGTGCGTAGTTGATTACACAGAGCTGATTGTCTGCTTTGGATGCATTCGGACGAGAGCTAATTTTCTGCTTACACGTGCTCAACGAGATTAGAGATGCAAATTCCAGCGTGCACTGCAGTCAGGCACTTTGCCCGCGTTGGCATCAATGCTCATCGACGGTAAGGGGTACTTCCGCCAAAACTGAGTGAAATGGAACCAGCAATTAATCTTCATACGGGAAACAGTCTTGTTTGAAAGCAAAAAATAACAGCTACCGTACCCGTTAAAAATATATAAGTAGATATTTAGTGTCTTTTTCTAAAAGTTTGGACTGTAGATAAAATAACATCTTCAAGAAGTCCAAACTTCTGGCAACTAAGGTTGAGAGGCTTATATGCATATTGGATATAGTTGTTACGCATATTTATCTGTTTGTATCTGCCATAGTATTTATTAGTAGGCCTATATTTGGTTTAATGGGTATAAGGCCGAGTAAAATTATTTAGTTATATACACTTGTATACTATCTTTGACGCGGTGAATGTCAGATTAAAAATGTAACGATTGGCGATTTTGCTTTTTTTCCCCTCTTTTTCCGTATAATCGAGTAGTAGCAGGGAAAAGGCTGTTAATACTTACAGAAATCTAATTTAATTGACAGAAAAACATTTTTAAATTGTAAAGATACCATTCACTGTTAAACAAATCGTTCTGCGTGAAACAGTAGTACTCATTTTAGTGCGAAAATTAAGTATTATATACAATAAGTGTGGTTTTCGTCTGTGCAGTGAACAGGTTATTGTCAGATTACGAAGAAAATAATATACAAATAAGGGTTGTGATCTTGGGCTACAAGAACCCATAATTGTGATATTTAACCCACCAAGGTCCAGCTCATTTGTGAAATAGAGGTAGTCCTGATTAATCATTTTGTCTGCCTTGTAGTCAACCATTTGCAACAAATAGAGCTCTGCCAAATATGTAAGGAGATTTCTCACCTTATGGAAAGTTGCCATGAATAAGCTTACCGAGCTCTGGAATAACAAAGATCCGCGTGATTGAAATACTTTTTCCCGTTTTCCCCTCTGGCTGTAAAACATGGACTCTCAAGGTCAATTGCATTGAGATGTGCTGCTGGTTTAGAATGCAGTGTGTTTCTTGAACGAGATTAGACTTAATGCATCCATTATTCATAAACTCCAAGATTTCTCGAATCATGAAGAGATTCTTTCAGCTCGTCGTACATATAGCAAGAAGGGACCGTGAAAATTTTTGGATTTGATCGTGGATGGGACGGTTAGCAGAAGATGGAGAGGAAGAACAACAGCACGCGAAAGAATGGATCAATTGGAAACATCTTCATCAATTTCTCACATAAGCTGAAAACTGGTGAGAGTGGAACAAATACGAGCAAATTGTGCCTAAATTCAATTTGGCAACGACCCTCAGGAATGAGTCAAATAATAAAAATTACGAAATATTTTCAGCAAAATCATCTGCGGCGTAACCTTTATATGAAGTTCGTATGACAGCTGTTTTATTTGCTTCATCTACAGCTCTATCATAATCGTGGTGCCGTAATTTGATGCTGGATTCTTATGTAACTCGACGAGACAAATCGAGATATCGATGGACAAAACTTAGTTATATGAATAGTTCTTGTGGCTTTATCTACATTTCACGCGCCGTATTTAAGCCTATCCACAACCGCTAGGATAAAAAAAAAGGCACCTATTGACCATGTTCGTAATTCTTTGTGACTTTGGAGAAAGTTTTTTCTGGTGTAGGCCACATTTCAACCTAACAACCTCACTTTCGAGATAGTATACCTCGAGAACTGGCCGAGATATCAAAAAACTGTACTAGCTTTGATTCGTCGAGTTACATAAGAATCCATCAACAAATTGTGGTGGCACGGTTATTGTAGAATCCCCGTTCCTTCTGTCACTGGATGATAAACTCAGTTTCTAGCCAATCAACGGTGAAGGGCTTACAGACAAAAAGCAAGTGTATCTGTTTTTGATATGGTAGAGGTGGCTTAGCTATACTTAGTTCGTATCCTCAAATTATAACCAAATAAGTAAAATCCAAGGTTATTTCCATCATACAACATTGTGACTCATAAAATGGAAGTCTGACAGTATAAAGCAACGCCATACGTACGAAACGGCGTATTTGTCTTTAAGCTGCTAGTAAATGTCATTAAAAATAATGGTTTTTAAATGGACATTAACACGTAACAAATCTTAAAGATTTGTTCAATATAATAATAATAACATGTATGCGCTCCTGGACCACCCTTATTATGTCTAGTAAAATATATTATGACATTATTATTTAAATCTAACTGTTATATGCATTGAAAATAACCATATACGAGGGGTAGCCAAAAAATCGGAATTATTTTTTAAAAGCTATATACTTTCAAATTTTTTAGAAAACAACTTTAACTCCTTCAAAATACCTTCCATTACAACTAATACATTTGTCCCACCGGTGCTTCCACTATTCGAAACATTTTCTGTAATCATCTTTAGAAATGACTGACAGCTCCTTCCTCGTTTTTTTTTTCTTGACCTCTACAGTGTTGTCAAATCAGTGTCCTTTCATGCCCCTTTTCAGGCGTGGGGCAGCGGAACCTTGCCAAAAACTGCCTAACAGAGACAGCTGTGTATGCAGGTGCATTTTTGTGGTGGTGGAAGAACCAGTCTCCTGTCTACCACAAATCGGGTCTTTTTTTAACGAACACTGTTGCGTAATCTTCTTAAAACTTCAAAATAAATGGTTGGATTGACGGTCTGATGTGGGGGAACAAACTCTAAATGAACTACGCCCTTGGCATAAAAAATGCAAATGAACATTATTTTGATGTTTGATTTGACGACATTTTTTTGGACGGAGTGACAATGACGTCTTCCATTGGCTTGACTATTGCTTAGTTTCTGGGTCGTAACCATAGCACCGTGACTCATCACCAGTAATGACCTTTGACAGATAATCTGGATCAATTTCAAGCTGTTGTTTGAAAGCACGACATGTTTCAACTCAACCTTCTTTTCGATTGACAGTCAGAGCCCGAGGAACAAACTTGGCAACAAATCTTTTCATTCCCAAATCTTCGGTTAAAATTCGCTGAACCGAGCTCCAAGATAACTCACTAATCTATGACAGTTGGTCAAGTGTCTGTTGATGGTCAGAGAGCACAACCTCTCGAATTTTTTCAACATTTTCGTCGATTGGGGCAGTTGATGGACGTACAGAACGAGGTTTGTCATCAATAGACATGTCGCCATTTTTAAACCGAGCGAACCACTCGTACACTTGAGTTTTTCCCATAGCGTCCTCTTTGTAAGCTATTTTCAATATTAAAACAGCTTCAGCATCATTTTTACTGAGTAGAAAACAAAATTTCACAGCTGCACGTTGTTCACTTAAACTTGTCATCATCAAAAACTAAACAATAACAAAACAGTGCTAGCAAAAACAATCACTGCAGATTAACAATACAAGCCAGGTCGACAACACAGGTGGCACTGAACTGACAATGAGTTGCACTATAAACGCTTAGTGACAGAAAAGCGAACTACACAAGCTCCGCCCATGGCAATGCTATTCCGTTTATTTTTGGGTACTCGTACTATCATAATTTTACAACATACGTAATTTGTAATGAAGTGATGATGATGTCTTGATCTATACTGAACTGATTGCTTTTCGCCAGTCTGTACCCGTGAATGTTTCTCGAAATTCTTAGCTTTCATTTTTCCGTCTCATGATTTGGAAAGAAGCCCTTTCCTTTCTCTTCCTGATCTTTCGTTCAGCACTGAAATTTTCCTACCATTGAAAAAAATGTGTACAACACCACTGAAGAGACTAATTTACTTCCCGTTTTCCCTCTCCAGTACATTCACGGCAGTGAAACCACTTCTTACACTCACAACAGTTCAAATTCTTCGTCAAGATTCTGCGACAGGAGCCAAACTTTCCAGATGAGATTTTTCACCGACTAATTCAAGCAATGCAAAAGAAAGCAGCATCAATCAATGATGTTTAAGATTTTCGTTAAATTTAGCTTTTAGTATCTCCTAAACGAACCTTAAGGATAGTAAACGATATACTATAAAATTTAACTTATATTTTAGTCTCATAACAATTATACCACGCGCTTATCTGATTTTTGTTTGTTTATTTAACATTAGATTTAAACTTTACTCCTTAACCAGCTTATTGTAAGTAAAAACTAGATATAATCAAAAAAGAAGTCAGTTGAATTTTTCTTGAATAACTGGCATATTTGAACTAAGGCCTTCAAGGTGAGGTTTAAACGTTCTGAAACCTTGTAGGGCAAGAAATTTTAAAGCCTATTTTGCTCACAATTAGATGCGGTTAATGGACTTTGAGGTGAGCAGTACATGGGATTTTAAAAGAAGAAATGGGTCTTATGTCGCTATAAATAACGAATAATTCAACGCTTGCAGATGATGCATAAATATCAGACAAAAAATGCGTATTCAACTAACAAAATTTGACAAGGATCCGTATTAGGTAGAGTAGTCGCTTTGCTTATTACGAGCGTGTTGCGATTATTGGATGGTTTCAGCGTTAACGCGTGGACGTCCTCACACGACTTGGTTTCCAGGCCACAGCCACCGCACATTACAGAGTTAATTTTCATTTCGGACGGGTGGTTCCATTAGGCGACAACTTGTGTCAGAAACTGCGCCATTAATTAACTAACGTCGAGGGCGGCAGGGAGTGCCATCAACAACAGACTACGCGGCGCCACACACCCAGTGCCTAGGCTTACAGCAACTCAAAACAAATAGCTTGACACATGAAGAAGAGTTGCTATTTTATCTATCGTACGGCAAAGAACTAAATTAATATATATAAATTATACACAAGAACGTTGGCAGCATTCACAAATTGATATCCAGTTATTGCAACCAAGCTAGAAAGACGTTATAGCACTGATAAAATCTAGAGATGGTTCATTGTACTTCCTTAGAGATCTTTCCTTAATGATGTATTCCACAGTATGGGAAAGAGCTCCGCAGTCATGGACAGCAGAATCCCGAAGTTCCCATTTATAGAGCATGGTGTTGCCTTTGGCGGGGCTTGTTATTAGTTTAATCCACTGGTCCCTCTTCAGAAGGAATCCCGGAAGTCTTATTGTAGATCCTTCAATATCTTGATGATTCACAGGTGCAGAGTTCCAGCTTTGTTTCCATTTTTCCTTGACATTGATGTCTGATACGTCATGCCATCCTGAATTTCTAGATTTAAGACGAGTTGTGGGTAGTTCATTACGGACCTCGAGGATTGCGAGAATCTATGGTTGGTCACGATGATGCACCTATCTCCACTCACGTCCCGTTGCTTCTTGACGTCTTATCTCTGGATATTACTAATGACATGTAACCAGGGGAGCGAGGTGGATTATTACTCTCATTCACTCATGTACGTCGATTTTTCTAGTGTGAGCACTACGTTGCCACACTGGAGCACAGTACTCGGCTACAGGGTACACCATGGTGAGGGCAGTTGTTCGTAATAAGTCCGTGTATGCTCCCCATCAAGTGCCAGTTAGCTTCTTCATGACATTATTTGTTAAGTTTCTGACTTGTGTTTTGCAAATATTTTTGAGCGTTAAGGAACGGTCTAAGGTGATGCCAAAGGCTTAGGGTAGAAATTGCGTCTAACATTGTGTTGGTAGAAGTTCACTTTGAGCTGCTGATGCGCACGAACGTCGCTACAATATATTTACAAAAGGAGCGGAAAAATTCACTTACAACATTTGAAAAAGCAGCATTCAAACTTAAATTATAATTAACTAGTTCTAGCCCATTACTTCGGCCACGGGGATGAAAGAAGCTCTGAGTCGTTTTGTAATCGCCCAGCAAATTATCAATTTACTCACCTTCTCGTATGCAATTATCATTCACCAACTCGGCGGCTTTGATATACTACAGCCATCTATCGTGATATGCCAGATACTACCGGAACGGATTTATAGATGGCGTTAGGGTAGACACATTAAATACGTATGAGACTATCAGATTTTAATTTTCTGCTCCATTCCCAGTTAAGATGATGTATTTATATAAGCCTCAAATTTTGTATCCGATTCGTAATGTGCTTGATTTTAGTTTAAAAATCAATTTGTTTCGTTTCATGTTTCACGGCTTGTGAAGAGCTCATCTTCTTTGAAAGTTCTCTTCTGTTTATGATTTACTGGAAGTATTTCTAATTTCTTTTCGATATCTTAAAATGAAATTATTTGTATGTTTTTACAAAGTTAAAGCATATGCACAAATTGATTTAGGTTTGTTTCAACAGTTCTTATATGCGCTGCCATGAATTTTTCTTTGTTCCTGTGAAACACTTAAAGATGTTAGTGATTCGGAATCCGCGTTAAACTATAGGTCCAGCCTCAACAGAAGTGAAAAACACGGCAAATCAAAAGTCTGTTCCTTGGAGGCCGCACAACCATTAAGCCTCCAGGACAACATTGCCAGTCCATACTATTTTTCCGCATAAACCATTGTTAGGAAAAAAACTTTAATGTATTCCTCATACGCGCTATTATCAAAAGAAAAAAAATCATCGGTTTCATTTCTTCCAGTCACTGTAACGGTTATTTAAGTCTATCAAATATAATTCAATTCTTTTTGTGATGTTTTACTAGTCGTCAACGACGAGATCATTAAAGCTAGCTGAGGAATGGGAAAAAAGAACAGGAGGGAAACACACCATGGCGTCTGTGAAGGAATCAACCCCGCATTTACATAGAGTGATTCCGGGTAATCATGGATAAGTGAAATCTTGGTGGCCAGACAAACCAGGAAAGTTATCAAGAAGCAGCGCAAAATGACGTACACACCTCTAGACCAGCGGTGAACCACTTGCTTCGGCGTGTTGGTGCTGAAAATGCAGAGAGGCACGCGGCTGATAAACAGCGGAACCTCCCCTCAGGCGGTATATTTATTTCGAGGCGCAGGGTAAAAAGTTTGCATGACACACAGTTCAGACATAAATTCTGGAAGTTAAACTTTAATCCTCATCTGTAAAGTAAAATTTGTGTCTAACTTACATAAATTTATTTCATGTAAACAGTTGTTTACGCTCCTTCAAACAAAAACAAACGTATTTCTTTATAAAATGTGAAGTAATTCGCAATGTTAGAATGTGTACCATACAGGAGAATTCAGTTCCTCTAAACGTCAAGGTACACGATATACCTTAAGGTCTAATATTAACTGGCGTCTGAAGAAAAAACACCTCACAACATAGTGCCAGGTAATATAAACCGAATAACGACGAGTTGGAAAAAGGAACTGGAACTAAGTAGACGAAAAAGTTTTCAAAACTGATAATGGAGATATAGACTACCATAGCTACCGAATATCAAACTTTCCTAAAATCATTTTGTTCTTTGCTGGTTACGAAGTGTGCAAAACTATTTAACACAGACATAAACACTACATGCTGTAAATAACTAAAGCGAGGTCTGATGATAGTTCGATATCCCGAACGGAAAATAATCTTGGGTCACTGTGTTAACCTTAAGTTAATGGATTTTTACAGTTTCCACGAAAGTTAACAAAGGTAATATTTCAGTCGTGTTTATTCGAATACTGTGGCGTATCAAGCGAAAATAACGCTTCCAGTACCTGACTACATTAACTAAACAAGAATTTTTTTCCACTCGTTTACATTAAGTAAGTGGTCTTCGATCATCCCTTCTTCTCAACGTATTACTTCTAATTCTTCTATCACTATCCATCTAATCTTCATTGCCAAAATACACTCCAAGCAATCTCTTCACCCGCCTTATATCATCCATTGACTCCGAACTTATCTTCTTTACCATGACAGTTTTTGATTGTTTTCTGCGTTAATTGCTGCAAAGTTGCCCTCCTTTCCATCCCCTGCAGCTCCTGTATTTGATGCACATAATGTAGTTCCCTTACTAAACCGCTATATTCAATCAATTTTTTTTTTTTTTTTTTTTTACGAATGTTTCGTACTTATTCCCTTCCTTCCCTGGTACCTCGCAACATCATCTTCTCCAGTAAATGTTGAGTTTTGAAATCTTTCCCTACCAACTGTCTAATGTAATTTATTATCAAATGTTATACCAATATATTTACTCTTTATGTCCCCAACGAGCAACTTCTCCTTCACTTTGTAATCATAAAAATTTATTTTTCTACCTGTGTATTTAATAAGATGACTTTTGGCACTTATCTCTATTCCAAGTTGGTCTATCTAGCTAGAAATCGTATCCAAATCTCTCTATAGCTGTTCACAATGCTATCGCACTTCTCTGCAAACAAACCAACTTCTAACGGTAAGCCATCAACACAATCATTCATTAAACTAACTAACAATAATGGTACCAATACACAACCTTGTGGCATTCCTATTTTCACTTCCCCCTCTTTTTTCGTGTACAGTAGAATTAAAAAGCAGGTGTGTCGAATAAGTTCGCATATTGTCAACCCGTGCAGAAATATTTGAAGCTCCAACGTGGAAGGTATGAGGAAAATTTACTAGTAGTTTTATCCCGGCGAGGAGAAATGACCAGAGTAAGGTAATAGCCGAGACGAATTTCTGCTACAGATATTCTTACGAGTGTGACGTCACGATGAATACCTCCTCAGAGCTCCCATCTGCTCGAGTAGGGCAAGGCGCTTCACTATCCGACATGTCAGGCAATCTACTGATGGACCCCGGTCGTAACTCTGCAGTCCTTGAGACCTCCAAGTGGCCTCCAAGTCCCGAGGGAGGCGTAAGGCGACCTCGAGTGTTTACTTGAGGGCAGGCGTGCCTCAAAATGGCTGTCGTCTGCTTTACAGCTACTTCACCATTAACAGATACTTGTCCACGTCACTAGAAGTTTATTCACAGACACATAGGAGTCTTTAGATATATGCTTTCATCTTTACGAGTATAGAATAGTACAGAGAAGCTATACTTGTACGAAAAACTACTATTAGAATATTCCAATTTAATCAACGCTTGAGGTTCTTGTGAGCTTTCATAATAATTACTTAATTATCCAGGTAGTATTGGTCAATTATGATCCTTTTTCTACCACTCACATTCGTACAAATCGTAGCAGCGTGTTTTGGACTAGTGAGCCAACCCGTTGCGAACACATTTAAGCTGTTGCTCCTTTATTTAAGATACGATTTTGAATGAAGGGACGAAAGTTACTAAAAATAATAACACAATTCTTAGGTTTACACATACATCACTTTTTGCAAAACTGAGCTGATACGTCGACACAGATTTGAAGTAAACAACTGTAATCACTGATGTATACAATTTCCGTCTGGTTATCGACCCTAACAATCACTACATGCAGTTCTACAGACTACCGCCATGACACACAGGAATCACTCCACGCTGAACGCTAGCCTATACACAAGAGACAATTTACACCACTCTCTGTCTTCACTCTCAACAACCAAAGATACTAATAATAACTTACAACTAGCAGACTACACTACCCCAAAGATTATACATCCTGCTGAACTGTGGAACCTTAGGGGGCATCCATAAATTACGTGAGGTGAAATAGGGGAGGGGGGGGTCCGGCGAAATCTCACCAGATCTCACCAATGGGGAGGGGGGGGTCTACGGAAATCTCACGTGAGATTTTGCGAAAAAATTTGGGGACAGTAGAGCAAAAAAAAAAAAAAAAGGGCTCTCAAATTTGCGGCAATGTCGATTTTAGGATGGTATTTCGTCAAAAAAGTTAGGGTGTGACCTAAAAAAAAGTTTCCAGGGCGATTTCTAGGGGGGGTTCTCACGGACCAGATCTCACCAGAGGGGGGGGGGGGGTCCGGCCAGATCTCACGAAATCTCACCAGGGGGGAGGGGGGGTCCAGAAATCCGGAAAAACACCTCACGTAATTTATGGATGCCCCCTTACCATACAATTTTAAATACATACAAAATTATGGAACTATATGCATAGCTAATTAACAAAATGATTGAGGGGAGGTGATGTCACATACTCATGACCATTATCTTCTGTTAATGATATATTCTCCCGCATACAACTATAGAAACGGATATTATTACTAGGTATATTACATACACTCACTTAGGGTGTCTTGGCTTGTTAATATTTAGGACTATCTGTTATAGATATGCTTCTTTTAAATAATAAGTTCAACTGTTGAGTAATATTTACCAACAAAATGTAAATGGCAGGTCCATATTTCATTGGAATCGATCAAAAAGAATTTTTGGTTTACTTTAATAGATTAATACAACTACAGATAACGTTAAAAATATGCCACAAGGGTTAAGATGAAAACAACCCTTTCCGGGCAATGCTTGCTCATAATGCAGAACTAGCTGATGGATGCACAGCGACATAAAGCGATTAGTATCACATCATTACTAAAAGATGTTTTTGGTCACGAGCCGTTCATAATAAACAGAAATCGGTAAAAATTAAGGTCTCTGCTTTGGTAACATCATATCCTACGTTTAAAGGTCAAAAGTATCATTGTTATCAAACCTTCTTCTTCATCTTCTTTTAACGAGCCGTTTATCTACGCTAATACCTAATCGAAATCAATAAATGAGGTATCATTTTAAAGATTAAGGTCTCAGTTTCGGTAACATAATATGTTAAGAAAAGAATTTCTCAGAATTCGATCCTTAAATGGGCAAAAGTATCAACTATTAAGGTCACCCATATAAGACAGTTCAGAACCAAGCCGGTAAACATCGCTGGCGTCGTTAACGATTGATCGCGTTGCCACTAGATAGCTTCAACATAGCACAGAGATACGGATATACTTTGTGTGTTTACGTTGAAGTAGACGGCTGCAGGATAGCGTATATCAGGTGAAATAAGAAAGATATTCTTACGAATGAGACTGTTCTTCTTTCAAACTGCTACAAACCACCAAACACGCTATTCATCGCATTTTGTTCGCGAAATTTTCGCACAGGTTTAGTGTTTGCTTACACAATTGCTAAAAAAACATTTTATTTGAGAAATTTTAGCACGGGGTATCTAGTTATTTTTATTATTACCGAATATTGTAGCAATGGCAATTTCCTTGCACACATTGCACTTGGGGAAGGGAGGAGTTCACCCTATTTTGGCAGCGGTTTGCCAAAAGGCTGGTGGTCTTTCCAAAGCACTGACCAGGTTGGTACGACGATGTCCTCTCCGTTAGAGCCAAGTGGGGCGGAACGATGAAAACAGGACAGAGGCGAGCAGCAGGCAACAACTCCCGAACGAAAGTCCGGTGGGTTATCTGGAAGCTGTGTTGTTTCCAGCTGAACTGGTCGCTCCAGGCGTCGGCTACCTGGACTCTGCAGATACGCGCTAGCCCTGCCACCGTGACGACATCCTGGACTCTCTCTCAGTCTCCAATGGCGATTATGATAATCAATGATTTATTTATTGGTTGCATTAATACAATATATATTTTTATACTCGTGCGTATTATATGGCTCTGTCATGGAAAACCACACATGAGTAACTAACCTTCTCGTCCTCCAAAACCAAGAAACTTGTCTTGCTGCTTCTGATCGTTAGCTCGTTCTGTAATCTGGAAAACAGACCAATCTGCACCATTTCCTTCTCGTAGTCTTCCTTTCATTTGTGTACATTTCATCCATCGTAAATCTCTTCAACCATATACTTCACAAATTTCAATGTTCAAACAACACTTCACATACTTCTGAGTCAGTCTTACTGAAATGCAATAATTCTTAGTATAGAGCATGACGCAAACAATCTTCGACATTAATATTCTAAAATGATACCGATATTTATTCACACCAAATTATATAAACGTCTTTGTGTTCTCTGTCATCAATGCAGTTGAACGTTCCGTTACTCTTAGGAAATGTTTAGTTGTTATGGTTACGGCAGAGTTAGAAGAAATATTCCGAGCGTGGTGGTGTAACAGCTAGCGTTCTGGCCTCGCATTCGGGAGGACGGCGGTTCGAATCCCCGTCCGGGCATCCAGATTTGGGTTTTCCAAGGTTTCCCAAATAACTCGAGGCAAATGCCGGGATGCTTCCTTCAAAAGGCCATGGCCGAATTCCATTCCTTGCCCCCCCATCCTTTTCCGTCTCTAAAGACCTAGCTGTTAAGAGACGTTAAGCAGGTAAAAAAAAAAGAAGGAATAACGCTATTGTATTGAGTAAGTTAAGCCCGAGTCGTTACGTACAGGAAGGTAAGATAGTTACGCTAGAAATACCACTTGAGCGTTTTAAAATGAACACGCCGTTATCAGAATGGATGTTTTAAAAACGTGAAGTGAAACATTAATTTCGTTACAGTCACTGCCCATAAAGAACTTCCATTCCTCGGTCACCAAAGATTGCTTCTCATGATGTAGTTCAGCGTTGGAGTAATAATAAAAAAAAGGACACTATTAGAGTTATCTCTTTTAATATGGGTACAATTTAAAGACTGAAATAAAGTGAACAAGAGTTGTATCCTCTGGTGGCCGAGAAGAACCTATTAAACCGTGCGTGGTGGGTGAGTGGTTAACGCTCTGGCCTCGCATTTGGGAGGAAGCCGGTTCGAATCCCAGTCCAGGCATCCAGATTTGGGTTTTCCATGGTTTTCCCAAAATCACTTCAGACGAATGCCGGGATGCTTCCTTCAAAAGGCCATGGCCGAATTCCTTCCCGTTTCTTGTCACAATCCCATTCCGCCTCTAATGACCTCGACGTCGATGAGGTGTAAGCCATCAGTAAGAAAAAAGAACCAATTGATATAACAGCAACAAGCAAAGATATTCAACAAAATCCGACAACGTCCACCCTATTCTCCAACACCTAGGCAGATATAAGAGAAGCTTCCCTTGCCAAATGGTCCGACGTTCTTACATGAATAAGGTTTCAAACCGAAGTATTGTACGTTTGCGTTCGTGTCGTGTGGTTTTTTTTCATTACTTATGGCTTTACACCTCGTCGACATCGAGGTAATTAGATGCGGGATGGGATTGGTACAAGAAATGGGAAGTAATTCGGCCATGGCCTTTTGAAGGGAGCATCCCGGCATTCACCTGGAGTGTTTTGAGGAAACCATGGAAAACCCAAATCTGTATGCCCAGACGTGGATTCGAACCGACGTCCTCCCGAATGCGAGGCCAGAGCGTTAACCACTCATCCACAACGCTCGGTCGTGTGTTTTATACCCATTGCAACCTTAACTTTGGTGAGTGATGGGTTATTTTCGCTGTCCTTTGTTATTTACGTTACTTAAATGTTGTTTCCTTTTTCCTTAATAAAATGACTTGCATTTTAAAACCCATCGCTCCTATGAAATTTGTAAATACTAACTTTTCTAATGCCTCATTTGATTAAGCATGTGTGAATAATATACATCACGTTTTCGCTTATTACTTACTATCTTAAAACAAATATGTGCTAATATTTGGGGGAGAGTAGAAAGGGGGGTTAACTGCGTATTGGTTCATGTGAAATCGCTCCTTGTGTTATTATTTTTTAAAAAACTCACGTTAAATGTGAGTCTCATGAATCCAAAAAGAGATATATCAACAGATCGGAGAATTATAAGAAATGTAAGAAGTTCCGTCTTTTACCACACTACTGAACAATGGTAATAACGTATTTTACTTTTGGTGCTTTGCGTTTGTCACAATTTTATATTATGTGGCCTTGATAATTTAATATCACAAGTAACTTATTTCGGTTCGGAACTGGAATACTAGGTTACCTCATGCGGAACAGGGGAAAAGTTGATAAAAATTTATGAAATGAAATTCCACCAAATGAAATGTAAGTCGAATAGGTAAGAAGGAAGTTGTAAACATGAAATTGCACAAAAATATGTTCACTATTATACAATATATCGTCTCAAGTTAGAATTAAGTACCACATCTTATAATCACAATATTTGTTTTATGAAAAATAAAAGAATAAAGCCACCTGTATATACCAATAGCTGTTATTTAAACCGCTTACAGTCCTAATTAGTAAAACAACTAACCACGAGGGGACCTAAACGTCAATATGTTCATAGTCAGAAGTTTATACACGAGTACATTATCAGTGCGATATTACACAGATACTTGGAAATAATTTTGTGTGAATCGCATCAGCAGTTCTTTGTTAGATTTCACAATATCGCATCCCAGTTACAGAGGGAATAAAAAGATATGCAAACAGATACACAGGAATGGCGAACGAAAAACGATTTATTAGATCTCACAGAGTGAAGAAACTTTGAAATATAGAGATGAAAATTAGACACGATTGCTATATCTTCTCTGTACTGTGATACATCGAAAAAAAAAGGAATTATAGCGCTTACTGATGATTTTTTAAATAATTTAAATATTTAACAAGTGTAACACCACGATCCAGTAAAGTACGATTTACTTCTATTTTCTCATATTTTGGCCTTCTAATATGAAATTATAATTGCTATTTTACTGACTCTGTAATCTACTGGAAGAGTAAAAAACTGACCTCCAGGTTTAAATGCATTTTCACCTGTTTTTTTTATTTTATTAAAAAAAGTTGGCAATATTTCATATTTCCGTCAGTCAAATTGTATATCTATTTTTTTCTTTTGTACCTTTCTCGTAGGATTATGAAATTTCAAGTACTGAAATATAGGTTCCCCATTGTACAGTGTTTTTTTTTTTTTTTTTTTTTTTTCTCATTCAAGTAATTATATTTTAAATATTATCTTTAATAACTCGGGAATTTTAAAATTCTAATTAAATAACGATAAGCCGGTAGCTCTAAATTTCAAACTAACGTATTAACTACAGTAGACCTGTCACTAGATAATATCGTGCAGTAGTTACCCATATGCAGAACATCCTCTGCTGTAGTTAAAAATCCAGCAATTCCTTGTTTCTAATGTGTCTTCCGATTAATAAGTCGCGAGGAGTAAATGAAGTTAGCACTGTTTCTTACCGGGCAGAGATATTGATACGCGGCCAGCTGTACAGGTCGTGGCCGCCATTGTCTGCAGACAATGAGAATCTCCGATGCCCTTCGCCCCCACCAAGAATCAGATCCCGAGATCTGAATAAATCCCCTTTGGCCGTGTTGGCACAATGGGAACCGCAGTTACAGCAGCGTATAGTTCTCGAGTTCCTGGGGTGAACCACAGTTCCGATTCACTTTAAACAATGGCAGTCGACACGAGGGACCTCATTCAGCAAGCACGAAGAACAAGAATTATTGATAAACACTGTCGGGTAATCGAGTCACATTGGAAACCGCATATCGGAGACATTTTATAGGTATCAACGATATCGTTTGAAGCACCAAGATAAGATAAACGTTGTACACTCATCACCATATGCAAAATGCATTATTTTCTCGTCCTATATTCGAGACGCATATTGTTGGTCGTTGCGGCACCGTGATGGTGTCCGGCTGATAACACCAGATTCTAGTCCCACAGGGTAAGAGAGGGGATGGTGCACAATCCTAACCTCTAAGTCCTTGGTTGAGTCCCAAACCTTTCCTCAAGAAGGGTACATGATACTGTTAATAGTGATTCGTCCGTCGGATGGAACGTAAAATTCGGTGATCTCATGGAGACTCGTAACGCATAGCTCGTCCACAAACACAATTATGATCACACACACCATCAATATCGATAACACATGTACAAATTTCTACACTTGGGAATGTAAATGGGAAACCACTTTTGTTATATTTTTTTTCTTAATACTTTACGCCTCGTCATAGCCCAGGTAATTAGAGGCAAGAAAGGATTGGGGGCAACGAATGGAAAGGATTTAACCATGGCCTTTTTCGCCTGAACAGACTTCGTGAAACCACAGA
Source organism: Vandiemenella viatica (assembly GCA_031002005.1). Lineage (NCBI taxonomy): Eukaryota > Metazoa > Arthropoda > Insecta > Orthoptera > Morabidae > Vandiemenella > Vandiemenella viatica. The sequence goes on along the minus strand of JARYHS010000356.1, from coordinate 8,930 downwards.
AAACCGAAATCAGACCCCAGTTACATTTGTTCTGGTAGTTACCCTTCGTGGTAGCCATCAATGACAGATTTTTTCAGATAGAATGTTAGCTATAAGTTATCGGCAAAATTAGGTAATTGTGACTTAACGTCTCGGCATCCACATTTGTTAAAATCTGAAACACTGCATACTAAGAATCACATCTTAGGTTCTTCAAGCAATCTTCTGTCGGTGTTTATTTTTCTTCTATTTATTTACGTTAGCACATCACATGGTATGATTCACTACAGATATAACCTTCATCAATCACTTCAGGAAAAGGATACGAGTAGAATGCAGCGATAACAACCCGGAGGTCTCCGCTCGAAGACCTGAAGCTAATGAAGCTATTCACTTATAAAACAGCGAACAGAACTGATTGAATCTCACTGATGTAAGAGAATAACCTTCAATAAACATGAATCAAAGAGGGCAGTTATGAATTCATGCAACTAATCACTGGCTCAAACAATACAATTGTAATAGCTGTCCATCCCAAATTATAAATTAAGCTCTCATTTCTGCAGATGTAAAATGGAGAAAGGGGGAGTTGCCATTTTTGTTAAAAAATAATATTGAATGCAGTAGTGTAGTTGTAAGTAAGTATTGTATAGAACAACACTTTGAATGTTGTGTTACTAAACTAGAATATGATAAGGAAGAGATGATAGTGATAGCAATTTACAGGGCCCCCTCAGGTAATTTCAGACTGTTTTTATCTCATTTAGAGTCTTTGCTACTAAGTTTTACAAATAGCAAACAAATAGTATTATGTGGAGATTTCAATGTTAACTTTATAAATCACAGCAATGATAGATTAGATATGGAAGCATTGATGTTGTCTTTTAACTTAACAGCACTTGTAAATTTTCCTACGAGAATACAAAATAATAGCAGGACTGCAATTGATAATTTTTTTATGGATATTTCTCAGTGCAGTAATTACAGCATACATCCAGTAATAAATGGTATCTCAGATCATGATGCCCAGCTGTATCGAGTCCAGGAACACTGTTAAACAGATAAAGAAAAGCTGGGTTTATAGAAGAAATATTAGTGAAAATAATATAAAACACTTCATAGGTACCATAAACAATGAAAACTGGTTAGAAGTATATAATGCGCAGGGTGTTAATGCGAAATTTGATTCCTTTCTGAATATATTTCTAACACTTTTTGAAGGTAGTTTCAAAAAAAGGAAAATTCTCAACACTCCAAACAATGAACTGGGCATGGGATCGATAACAAAGGGTATTAGAATCTCTAGTAAAACAAAGAGGGACCTTTATTTAAAAATGAGAGAATCAGATAACTATGCGCTGAAAGTTCACTATAAACTTTATTCTAAAATACTAAGAAATGTAATAAGGAAGGCCAAGAACAAGGTACATATCGGCGAAAATAGAAAATTCAGACAATAAAATGAGAACAATATGGAATATAATAAAGACTGAAACAGGAAAAACTGTAAATCACTCTAAAGACATAAAAATAGAACAAAATGGACATATGTATAGCGAAGTAGGGGAGGTTTGTGAAATATTTAACAAACATTTTACGTCAGTAGTAGATAAATTAGGCATAGAAAAGCAATCCCCACATAGTGCTCTAAGGCTTCTTGAGACTGCTTTCCCAAATAGCTTTGTGGAGATGAAATTGCCACCAGTAACAGTCTCAGAAATAAATAAACTCATTAAACAATTAAAACCTAAAAATTCTTCCAGCTATGACAATATTTCAAGTAAATTACTGAAAAGATGTTCAGACTGTATCAGTCATGTACTTGCTCACATTTGTAATGAATCCTTAATACAAGGTGTTTTTCCCGATAGACTAAAATATGCTGTTGTAAAACCATTATTTAAAAAAGGAGACGTAACATGTGTAGACAACTATCGTTCCATTTCATTACTTTCAACATTCTCAAAGGTTTTTGAAAAAGTCATGTATAGTAGAGTAATAAAACACGTTACACACTATAATATCCTAACTAATTCACAATTTGGGTTCAAAAAAGGATCATCCATAGAAATGGCTATATATTCATTTTTAAATAACACATTTGAGGAACTGAATAATAAAATGAATCCTGTAGGAATATTTTGTGATCTTGCAAAAGCATTTGACTGTGTAAATCATGAATTACTTTTGAAAAAAATGGAATACTATGGTATTTTTGGGACCGCAGGTAAATGGTTTAAATCATACATTGAAAGCCGAATGCAAAAAGTTTCAATTTTTGATTCTAAAATAAGTAAAGATGCTTCATCAGACTGGGAGAAAATAAAACATGGAATTCCACAAGGCTCTGTCTTAGGTCCCCTCCTCTTTCTGTTATACTTCAATGACCTTCCCGGAAATTTATCCGACAAAGTTAAGAGTGTTTTATTTGCAGATGACACTAACCTGACTGTGCGTAAAACACCAAACAGTACTATAGAATTTAATGTAAATGAAGTACTTAGAGTAGTAGCAAATTGGTTTAAGGCAAATTCATTAAAATTAAATTTTGAAAAAACACATTATATTAGGTTTAAAACAAAAAACTATGCACAGCCAGATATATGTATAAACTATAAAAACAACAAAATCTTAGAAACAGAGAGTATAAAATTTCTTGGTATTAAAATAGATCAGAAACTCTGTTGGCATGATCATATCACTACACTACTGGCAAAGTTAAGTAGTGGCACCTTCGCAATACGAACACTTTCTCTAACAGCAGATCTAGAATTAATGAAACAGGTGTACTCCTCATATTTTCATTCAGTAATGTCATATGGCATAATTTTTTGGGGAAACTCTTCACAAAGTAAAAAAGTTTTCATAGCACAGAAAAGAGCTATTAGGTTTCTGTGTAGGGTAAAACCAAGAACTTCTTGCAGACAACTCTTTAAGAAACACAATATTCTTAGCAATGTATTCTCAGTATATATATTCTCTCATGAGCTTTGTCATAGAAAATTTTAACCTGTTTACACCTAATTCACAGGTACACAGTTTCAATACAAGAAACAGAAATAACTTGCATAAAACACAAACATCTCTGTCATTAGTACAGAGAGGAGTTAATTATTCTGGGATACATCTGTTTAATAAACTACCTAATCATATAAAACAGCTTTCAGATAATAAAGATGTATTTAAACAAAAACTTAGAGATTATCTTATTGGCAACTCCTTCTACTCCATTAAAAGAATTTGAAGAAAATAATTAACTGTACTCATTATGACATTTGCAAAACTCAGTTGCAAAAATGTATGTTTATTATTATTTCTTGTATTTGTAAAATATGTATGTATATATATATTTACTATGATATGACTCATATTATGTGTATATGTATCAACAATGACATGTTTCACATCCCAGAGGTACTTCCTCAGCAGGGATCCATGGAACAAGATTGATAAATAAAATAATAATAAAATAAAATTCACACGAGACTAAACAAATTCTTGGGTTAATATCCTAACTATTTTCCATATACCTTAATTAAATTTAAACAGAACTTTTAAATTTCACAATGGCTACACAAACTGCTTCCAAGTCTGACATGGAAACTTAAGCTCTTTTAGATAACATTAGCATTTATCCATTGCTTCACACATGCAGGTCTTGGCATGTATATAAATACTATGAGCTTTTTTAGTGTAGTATCAAATATTAACTTGGAGAAGCAAAAAGCATAGATTTCATTTAAATATTTCCTTTCTTTTAGTTACTACCTTAGATTCAGTTTTCATACTATAGTTTGAAAATTTTTGTTATACTTATATTTTAACACAATATAATATATGACAAATAAGAAATTAAAGTTACATGAAACATTATCACTAACGGTCCAATAAGGAAGTACCGAGAATCAGTTGTCCTCTTGGTCAGACATATTTTCTGGAGGATAGATACTGCCTTTTTTTTTTTTTGCTGTTGTCAGTCTATAGACTGGTTTGATGCAATCCTCCATCCCTTCCTATCCTGTGCTAACCTCTTCATTTCTACATACCCCCTACAACCCACGTCCTTAATTATCTGCTTCATATATTCTAATCTCTGTCTTCCTCTACAGTTCTTACCTTCCACTGTTCCCTCCACTAACAAATTAACCAATCCAGCATGTCTCAAAATATGACCTACCAGCCTGTCTCTTCTTCCTGTAAGCTTCTTCCATAAACTTCTTTTCTCACCCATCATTTCCAAAACTCGTTCATTTCTTACTTTGTCTGTCCACCTAATTTTCAGCATTCTTCTTTAGCACCACATTTCAAATGCCTCAAGTTTCTTTCTTTCCGGTATTTCTAAAGTCCATGTTTCGCTGCCGTAAAGTGCTGTGCTCCACACATAGAGTTTTAAGAAGTTTTTTCTGATTCCTAGATCAATATTTGAAACTAAAAGGTTTCTCTTTTTCATGAAGGCTCTTTTTGCTAGTGCTATTCTGCTTTTAACATCATTCCTGCTTCGGCCATCGGTTGTAATTTTGCTTCCCAAGTAACAGAACTCACTCACTTCTCCTATTGCATCAGATCCTATTTTTATATTTAATCTGCTAGTATAGGTATCATTTCTGCTACATTTCATCACTTTTGTCTTACTTTGATTTATATTCAGTCCAAAATCTTCCTTCAGTATTTTGTTCATGCCATTCAATAACTTCTCAATATCCTCAGCCCTCTCTGCTAACAAGACAATGTCATCAGCAAATCGTAGCATACTGATTTTTTCTCCCTGAAAACTTATGCCACATAGAAATTTTTCTTTGCCTTTCTTCATTGCTTCTTCTACATACAAGTTGAATATTAACGGGGATAGACTACAACCTTGTCTCACACCCTTTTTAACTGATGCATGTCTTTCGTGATTCTCTACTTTTATTACAGCCACTTGATTCTTATATAGTTTATAGAGTATTCTTCTATCTCGATACTTTAGACCTGACTTCTTTAAAATTTTGAACATCTTGTCCCACCTAACATTATCAAAAGCTTTTTCTAAATCAACAAATGCCATAAAAGTATCTTTGTTTTTCTTGATCTGCCCTTCAAGTATTAATCTTAAAGACAGAATTGCTTCACTTGTACCACGATTTTTCCTAAACCCAAACTGATCTTCACCTACTATATCTTCTACTACCCTTTCCATTCTTCTGTATATTATCCTGGTCAGTAATTTTGAAGCATGTGATGTTAGACTAATTGTGCGATAATTCTCACATTTGTTGGCTTGTGCTTTCTTTGGAAGTGTAAAGATGATATTTTTATTAAAATCATTTGGAATTTCTCCTGTTTCATAACTTTTTGATATCAACTTGAATAATCTTTCGATTCTTTCCTCTCCTAGAGATTTAAGAAGTTCTGCAGGGATCTCATCAATTCCAACTGCCTTATTTGCTTTCAAGTCATTCAGAGCTTTATTAAATTCTGTCCTCAAAACAGGATCTCCTAAGTCATCCATGTCAACATCGCCTTCATTTTCCAATACACTATTGTTCAAGTCGTCACCAACATACAGTTTCTCAATGTATTCCTTCCATCTGTTAGCTCTATCTTCTGACCTTAAAAGAGGTTTCCCATCGGCAGCTTTAATGTTCATACCTCTTTTCTTAATTTCTCCAAAATTCTGTTTGCAACATCTACTTTTCCTGCAACCATTTCCTTTTCTACTTCTTCACACTTTTCTTGTAGCCATTTTTCTTTTGCTATTTTGCATTTCCTATTTATTTGATTTCTAAATTGCCTGTACTGCTCTTTTCCTGCTTCATCCTGAGCATTTTTGTACCTTCTCCTCTGATCGATCAGCTGCAAAATTTCTTCTGTGATCCAAGGTTTTTGGGCAGCTTGGTCCCTAAAGCCTAATGTTTCTTTGCCAGCTTTCATTATTTCGGTCTTTAATGCATTCCATTCGTCCTCGGTTGAGCTTCTTTCACAGTTACTTCTTAGACCTAAGTCTACCATTTCTGCAAATTTTTCTCTGGTGTTAGATTGTTTCAGTTTATTCACTTCCAGTCTGTTCTGCTTATGCTGCTTCCTTATTCGCTTGAATTTCAGCCTGCACTTCATTACTATCAAATTATGGTCAGAGTCTATGTCTGCTCCTGGGTACGCTTTACAGTCCAGAACTTGATTCCTGAATCTCTGTTTGACCATGATATAATCTAGCTGATATCTGCCTGTATCCCCAGGACGTTTCCAGGTGTATATTCTTCTTGCATGGTTCTTAAACAGTGTGTTCGCCACTACTTTCACAAAATTCTAGCAACCTGCTTCCTCGCTCATTTCTTTCTCCTAGACCAAAACTTCCTACAGTATTCCCCTCTTTTCCTTCTCCCACTATTGCATTCCAATCACCCATGATTATTAAATTTTCCTCCCCTTTCACATATTGGATTAATTCTTCGATTTCAGCGTATATTTTTTCTATTTCTTCGTCATCTTCCTGTGACGTGGGCATATATACTTGTACTAATGTGGTTGGGACGGGCTTAGTTTCTAACCTCATCAAAATAATCCTGTCACTAAACTGTTCATAATAACTCACCCGTTTCCCTACTTTCTTGTTCATTACAAATCCTACACCAGTGACTCCATTGACAGCTTGTGTGCTAATTATCCTGTGTTCCCCAGACCAGAAATCTTGGGCGTCCTTCCATTTAATCTCACTAATCCCAACAACATCTAACTTAAGTTGTTCCATCTCCCTTTTTAAGTTTTCTAACCTACCTGCCCTATTCAGACTTCTAACATTCCACGCTCCTGCGCAGGACCAAAGTTCAACTTGAGCAACTTGCATCATATTCTTCCGACTTTACAAAATAGTTCTTCTTTTTTTGACTAATACTACTTCTACAGTAGTTAAACTTTAATAGTAGCTAAATGGTGGGGTAATTAACAATTATGATCCTTATAATTTTTTCTGTACCTATAAAGGATTTGCTGTAAAAACTAGGGGAATACAACAACTTGCAAATGGCAGAACAGTGATGGTATTGGGACTTTCTTCCTGTTGAGCTCTGGCTTACAATCAATTTTCTTTTCGATCTTCCCCACAGTGTACCCATTCCACCTGAATACTGTTCTCAGGTCTTCCAGTTCCTATGACAGGTTGCCTTTGTCAGCAACCACCCTAGCCCTATGTACAAGCATATTTAAAACAGTACAATGCTACACAGTATCGTGGAAACTAGTGGCTAGCAGACACTGGTCTGAGGGGAATGATTTTTTTGTATACATTATGTCCTAGCATTCTGTCCGGCTTTCTTTAAATTAAGATATCAAGGAAAGGTAGGCGGCCATCATTTTTGACTTAAACTGTGAATGAATTCTGTTTAGATGCTCCAAGAACTCATTTGAAGCCTTGTTACCTTGGGGGGGGGGGGGGGGGCGGCACACAACAAACATGACGACATATCAGAAACAGTATGTTAGCTTTAAAACCACTCCTTCAAGGGCCTTTTCCTTGAAATGTCCCATGTATAAGTTTGTGAAAGTTGAGACTCCATAGCAACTTCTTACATACATACATAGTATTATCCTACGTATGTGAAATACAAGGACATCAGTGCATGTTTGGAAAAGTTCTCAGTGGCTGGTTCAAATTAAATGGAGTATCCAGGATGTCTTTCAATGGGACACGGGTGAATAATGAAATGACATCGAAGCTGACCATTCTTTAGTTCCATGATCTTGATGATCTTAACAAATTCCATGGAATCCTTGACATGGTGGTCGCAATGTCCTACCAATTGTCTTAATATACAGGTCAGATATTTTTCCAGCAGGTAAGTTGGATCTCCGATATTGCATATGATTGGTCACAGAGGTATGCATTCACCTACAACACATTTAAATGTACCACTAATTTTGCAATAGAAATTTCTAGTTATAGATATGGTATTCTTCATGAAAACTTCACCTTTCCTCCCTGCTATTACTAGTTTCATGATTATTTCTATAATGTGCTTTCTAATGTCTTGCTGCTTTCTTATTTTATTCGACTTTCTTCTAAGCTACCTCTCCAGCCTCTCTTCTTTACTAGTCTGTGGGTTCCACACTTTCTTACCTATTTTTAATAAATATTTCTTCTCTTAATCTCCTTATACCGAATCCATTTCCTCTCCAATTTGCTACTGCTCTCCGCCCTTTTCACACATCCTTGAATAGTTCTTCAGTTCAAGAAACTGTTTCTTTAATATGTCATACCTGTATCCACATTCTTTCTTACAGTTAAATGTATCTGAGACTCCATACTGTTGTCATTAAGCTTCAGTAGAAAGACAGCCAACATGTTTTACCCCATTTTAATTTTTTTTCCTCCTATAATCTGCTCATCTTTATTATTAATTCAATTGAATTTATTATGTCCACATCCAATATATTTAAGGCTCCTTCCTTTAAGACCACTCAAAAAAAAAAAAAAAAAATCTGTTTTTCAATACTTTATTTTGCTCATATTATCCCACAAGAATAAACATTCAATATTCCTATACGTAAATTTGTATTTCCTCAGCAACCTCTTCCTGATGTTTATCATCTACGAATTTAAGTGTATAGTAGTAGTCACTATTAATTATCTTGAATAGCATTCCACACCTTCTTGCCTAGCATGCTCACATTTAACCAAGATTGTTCTATATGTCTGTACAATATCTTGCTAGTTGTAGTTTTACAAAGGTCTGACACATGGGTGTATCCAGCGAGGGGCAGAGGGGGGCTTCTGCCCCCCCCCCCCTAGAAGAAAAATTAAGTTGCCTTCAGTACACTTCGACGAGTGAAGAACTAGTTCAGGAGCACTTTGGGAGAGAAAGATTGACTGGATTATGTCTCATGAGTGTGCATCGAAATTTCATGAAAGAACACCATGAGATATTGACAAACAAAATTATTGAAATTGAAAATCCGAGTCAATTAATGTTTAC
>JARYHS010000355.1:0-14254 GCA_031002005.1 Vandiemenella viatica | reverse complement strand
AATGAGAAGACTTGGTGCAGAAGGAGGAAGATATACATGATCAAAATATCTGGAGGAATATTTTGAGAAGATGAAGTCAAGATCTATGTTCCGAATTCTTTATTGTTGTGTTGTGTCTGTAGTTAGGAAAATCTCTCTTAATAATAATAAATTCCTTTCTATATCAAAAGAAACCACAGAACTTGAAGAAGGCTTTCAATAATACTTCGTTTCCCATGAATTAGCTCTGTTTTTACTTTTTCTTCAAACTGCTCACATTTGGATATCCTCTTCATATGATATTAAAGATTATTAATGTTAGACACGAGAGTGTTGATTATAGAAAGTTTTGCATTCATAAATCAATCGTTCTCCCAGTCTTGGCTTAAATGCAACATAATTGCATAAATGTGGCCAAGTATTTTTAATATTCTCGTTGCTTTTCTTAGCATTGCTGCTTTCCACTAAGGCCCCTTTCACACGGGACACTCGGTGTCCGGCCACTGAATTCTTAGACACCGGTCACCGGAATCTTAAAGCGAACACTTCAGAGCCACTCGGTGTCCCATACGTCACAGGAACAGCTCCCGCTTCCCTCACTGACAAAGAATGTGGTTGTTGTAACAAGGAAATGGCCAAGTGGTGGCTGAGCAGCTAGAGGGGAAAGCCACCGACCAGTCACAGTAGCTAGCGGCACCAGACGCAGCTGCTCCGTGTAAACGCTCTCATTCTGTTCCATGTTCCGGCAGTGTCCAGAAATTCAGTGTCTGTGTGAAAGGGGCCTAATGGATTCAAGAGTTCAGTTGTCATAACATAATCATGTAACAAATGTCAATTTAATTTATTTTCACTAACGAACACCAACTAAAATGTGACATTTTCCTGGCACTAAAAAAAAGTTAAATTATGAAAATATCAAAACTAGAAACAAGTAGTGAGCACCGGTTTGCAGACATAAAAAAGAAATGCTCAAAACTATAGCTTTCTTGCTCACATCAATGCCTAGCATGACAGTTGTATATGCATCACACGTGCACTTTGTGTTACCTAATTCGTTCGCATTCCGACTCACCAAACGGTCGAGCGAGGCTTGGCACGCAATTCAAATAATTCAAATACATCAAATACCAATGTAAAGGACTAAAGTTTCAATTTAATGGAAGTTAAGAAGACCGTTAACGATTTTCAGGTTAACTTAAAAGTTAAATTTTGGTAATTTTGTTAACTTCAATTAATTAACAATTAACAGATTAACGGTTTCTCTGCCCAGCTGTGCTGTTTAGTAGCTAAAATGATTAACATAGCATTTCTACAGATAAAAAGTGGAGAAGTTTTAATATGAATGTTCAACTGTCATACAAAAAGGAATAATTTTTTAGAAATTATATTTCTTGCATAGAAGAGATATGAAATTATGAGCAAGTGCTACCATATGTTCCTCATCACTATGTTTAGTTTCTGACTCATTTCCTTTTATGAATACAGCTGAAACTTTCAAGAAAGATTAACTATTTAAATGCAGTAGAGAATTGCATTGAAAATACTGCTTACAAAATGAATGTCTACTAAAGTATTGACTGTTTCAGCGAACAATGGAGCAGGAAGAAATACCATAGGGGTGAAAATTAATATGTTTTCTCATCACTATAGCTGTCCTTCCTCCAACTTAAGTGAAGTGTTTACTGAGTCATTCAGTTTTGATAAGCACCCCCTTTTCAAACTTATTAAATTCATCCTGTCACGGAAGCCATGAATAAGCATCTTACTTGATGGTCTTAGGTAATTAGTTCTTCAATTAGTACATTACTGTTGCACGTGATTTTTTTTAAACCTTTCAACCAAAGGATTATTAATATAACTTCTGAATAGATTTATGAGTTCAATGAAATAACAAGCCTGGGAGACACTTTTCATCTAGCTGTTTTTATTGTGACAAAAAATTTTATTTCACAATACACATAGGTAATGCTCTAGACTCATCCACAGATACTAAAAACACATTACAAAAAATTTCTGGTGATTAAACTTCAATGAAAATTCCTGCTTGCCAACTCACCACAATTACCAAAACTTCTGGAAGTGACTGTTTCTGCTCGTCATTGCCACGAGCTTAAATAATTGCTAAAGAAATGCCCAGAACACAATAAGAAGTGCAGGCAGACGTTTTCAATCCCACTGACAATCAAAATCATAACCAGTACGAAATCACTCAAAATCATTATGAAACACTTTAAAATGGAAATTAAAGCTATTAACAGGCATTTAAAATAAACAACATAAAACACCACCAAATAGATGAAGATTATCCTCAAAACACTGTGGCTAAGACAACATTGATAATGATATGCTTTCAATTAATATTTCAAACATCACACTACTGCTGATCATATTGCATGCCATTTACACAGTCTCCTTCCATAAAGCAATATTAGTTCACATAAAAAAGTATACAAATTTATAAGTAATCTAGATTCATCACTCTATACTTATTACCTAAAATTAAAATTCTTAAAAGGCTGAGTCTGCGGGCTGTTACAAGTTTGTCACAGCTGTGTTCCTCACAAAAACAGGATAACACCCCAGGATTTCCCTTGATGATTACAAAGAAACTTAATTAGTTGCATAATAAGAATGAGCTTTCCAAAGAACAAATTATTTAAAAATTTAGCATACATGACGTTTAAGGAAATTTGATGCTTCCAGTTTTATCACACTGATCAGTATTGTGGATCATGTTATATTGGAAATAATTATACAAAAAAATCAGTAAGGTTAATAAATATCCAACAACACAATTCAATTAACTCATTTTGCACTGATATTAACATAAGGGACTGGCTCTGTGGGATAGGGAATGTTGTCAATTAACAGATAAATTATTGCATAACAAAATAGATAAAATCACCAAAAGATGTACAGTAATCGCATAATATGTACATAAATTATATCAACTACATTTACACAAACTACTGGCAATTGTTTTATTGATACCTTAGGAATAAATTCTCGATGAAGTAGAAGGATTTGTCAATTAAATAATCTTTAAATTTTTCCCTGAATTTCATCTTATCATCTGCTAGACATTTAAGACATTTTGGAATATTATTGAAGACATGTATTCCTGAATATCAGTCCCCTTTTTTAACAAATGACAATGACTTGTAATCTTTGTGAAGATCATTCTTATTTTGAGTGCCATAGTTGTGTATTTCACTATTTGTTTCAAATAGAGTATAATTTTCTGACTACTTAGGACATTAATGTGTATATATACTCGACCACCAATGTTAAAATCCTGTCTAACAAAATGTGCATTGGAGTTATTCAACATTCACGTTAACTTGATCGCAATACCTGTTATGTGATATTTCTGATATTTTTTCTGAAAGAGTTATTTAAATGGCCACCAAGCTATTATGTATAAGCTATTTTTCACAATACTTTTAGGAGTTCTAGTTATCACTCATTCATTATTCATATACATACACTTCTCAGAATGTTCCCATCTCATTCCTAATATCTTTAAATTATGTATCTAATTATCATTAATTATGTACTTAAGTAAAGACAGGAAACAAAAAGAAGAAAAACGTACTAATCTGATTAAAATTTTCAATACACATAATATGTCTGGAATGTGACACATTGAATTCTTCCTCTATTTTTCCATAATTTTCCGCTACTTCTTGCTGATAGTTCACAACATTATTTCTGGAATTCATAAACAGCTGGAAACTGGCAGATAGGTTTTGAATATATTCTTTCAGTATTGCACATGCCTCACGCGTGTCTTGAATCCTGTAAAATGTAGATTGTATTGATTTCTCAGTTTGATGCTTCCATCATATATGGAAATTGAAAGAAAATATTTAGTTCTAGTGCTGCCAGATCTAGGGGAAGGGGATGGCACCTGCAGAGAGCGGCAGATTATATATATTTTTTTGGGGGGGGGGACTAAGTAGATTGGTAGATCCATCACTGAGTTCTTGTATTAGACTAAGTTTAAATAGAAGGGCTGTTTTTTTTCCAACCTGCAATGGACCATAGAAAAAAGACAAATTAACATAACACAATAATTTTACTATCAAAAGTACAGCAGGGTCTTACTTATTTTTTTAGATAATCACAAAAACAGTTGAGGCATTTATCATATCGTAACACAAGCTGCTCAAAACCATCTTCAAAGAAGTTAACCACCAGAGAGGAAAGATACGCCTTGATGGCATCTTTGTGTTTTTGTTAGTGGTGAAGCATTACCCATCAATTCAAGTCTCTGAATAGATAAAAATCAGCCAGTGCTAGGACCATACTATACAGCAGGTGGTTGAGAAGTTTCCTCTTGAACTGTTTAAGAAGGTCTTTTGTCACCTTGGCACAGTGTGGTCAATCATTGTCATGGATCAAAACCACATCTGACAAGACCATTCCTGTATGTAGTCGTAGGTTTTCCCATAAATCTTCTGCCAGCAACACTCCTTTTTTAGTCCCAGAAAACTGTAGCCTGGATCAGCATCTGTTTAAACTTTTTGGCTTTCTCGGAAAATGAGTGTGGATCCTCTGCAGACTGTTCCTTTGTTTCGGGATTGTCATACAAGACCCAAGATCACCAGTAACGATGTCCCCCTCACTGTGATAACGTGTGAGATTCATTAACGCTGACACCATGCATTGCATTTTGTGGTAGTCACTCAGCATTTTTGGGATCCAGCTGGCATACACCTACCAATATCCAAGTTCCTGTATGATTGTGTACAAAGCAGACATTTAAATTTCTGGAAATTCTTCAGAAAGTTCACTGATAGTACACCTTCATTTGCCTATGACTGCAGGATCAATGCACTGAACATGGTCTTCAATTGTGACCGTCTTGTAACCTTGTCTGCCTTCATCATGGATGTTTATTCACCCTTCTTTAATTTGTCTACACCAGTTCTTTACATTACCATCACTGATAAAGTTTTCATCATACATTTTGTTCATTCGACGATGGATTTCAGTGGTACTATGTCCTTCTACATGCAGAGAAAGTTTATACCTAGTAACTCGCATTTGGCAAGGGCATCAATCACAGTGGCCTCATTTAATTACCCGTACCTCAGCTACAATTGACACTTTGGAGGATAAAAATAAAAACGTCTTACACCAACCATGAAATTTAACCTCTATAAAGAGATGCGGCTTTTAAATAACAAAGACCATTTAACAATATTTATTGTTTCATTACAGTTTACTGTGTGTTCTCTTCAACATACACTTCTTTCCAGTCTACATATCAAAGAACATAAAGTTTCAATTGTAGGAAGCAGTGTTCAAAGTTATCATTGTCAACCTCTTCAATGATGCTGCTGTTTATTCTAGACCTTGTCCACTGTTTGAAAGTTTCTTACTGGCCAGAAACTGGTATAATGATTGAGCACAGTGAGAGGGAGCACTGGCTTGATGCAGAATAATGTGTTTTTCTCATATAACTTAGGCCTCTTCTTCCTCGCTTTTTTTTTAACTTCTTTACGTCTCTCAACAGCGAGGTCTTTAGAGATGGGAAAGGATGGGAGGCAAGGGATGGGGGCAAGTAATGGGAAGGAATTTGGCCAAGGCCTTTTGAAGGCAGCATCCCAGCATTTGCCTGGAGTGATTTGGGAAACCATGGAAAACCCAAATCTGGATGGGGTTTCGAACCACCGTCCTCCCGAATGCAAGGCGAGAACGCTAACCGTTACACCGCCATGCTCGGTTTCCTCACTTGTTTCCTCTCCTTCATCAAACCCTGAAGATAATACTTTTAATAACAGTCCGATCTTGTTATATGCATTCCCCCATGGAGAAATGGTGATGATTCAGCTTTTCTGTGGCAGGGCAACTGGGCCTACTGTCATCTTCAGCATTCGCATATACCTCAGAAAATCATTTGTACCATTCAAATGCACATGCACATGACATCACACTATCAATGTACACCTCTTGAAACAGTTTCTCACACACAATCACTGATTTCATCTATTTATTTAACAAGAAATTTCAGATTGAAACACTGCTCAAGTTTCACACAATGTGGCAACATAACTGCACACTTCTTCCTAAAAAACACTGCTAGCAGACAGACTATGGGCATTAATGGAATTTGGTTGATTGCATCATATTCTGAAAGGATTAAGGCCATTCACAGAGCATGTGCTCTTTGCTCTGAGAGATATAGCACCTTGAAGGAGCACATTATTTAATGGCTGCATCCATTCAAAAAGATACTGATTTTTTATGAACACTAAATCACAAATCAGTGAAATTATATAAAGTGGTAATTTCAATCATATAAAATTTAGTACAGTATTAAATTTACAAAGTTGAAATTGAATAATCAATATACAATACATTGTTTTAAAACAAATAAATCTTAAATTGTTTTATGCAAATATAATATATGTTCTTACTTCTTCTCCAAATCTTCTTGTTGTTTAATCTCATTACTATATTTTTGTGAGACTTGTTCACAATTCCTTTGTTGTTCTAGAAGATTTTTTCTTTGTGTTTCAAGACATGCTTCTAATTCATGCAATTTTCTTTCTTTTTCCTGGAATTCTGCATCTTTTCTGGTCTGAAAGTCTATAATTTTGTGGGATTCTTTTCTAATCTTTGCCTGAAAGTCAGCTGTTTCTTTAGATAACTGTACAGCTGTGCTTTCTAATCTTGTTGAAGGCATATTTTGTACATTGTTTGCAGAGGTATGTTTAGTTTGTGTAACTCGCATGTGACGTTGTTGCTGTTGTGCCTGTCCCCTGCCCATTGGCTGGACTTTCATTTGCTGTTGTTTTGCTTGTTGCATTCTGTTTTAGTATTGTCCTATAAAATAAAAATTAAATTGAACTAGGAAATCTTCATACAGTATAAATACCTGAAATGAAACATTGTTAACTGCACAATAATAATTACAAATAAGGATATAGAAAATAACCCCATCACTTACCAAATGTGAAGGCAGCAGAGCAGCAACATCACAAAAAAATATAATATTTTAGGTAAACCCTCAGTCATATAGAAGAAAATAAACTGCTTCATAAGATCACAGGTTGTGCATGTGTCAAGTCTAATGTTTTGAAAGATTCACATGACAAATTAGAGAATATTTCAAGTCCTGAATCATCACTGAACTACTTGAAAGATGATGAAGTTCTTACATACCAAAATAAATAATCATTTTTTTCTTTTCTTCAATTTGTTTTCCCCTTTATAACATTTTCTGTTGGTTGCTTTATGCCTCGTCGACATCGAGGTCATTAGAGGATTTTCTGTCAATTAATTGACTCAACAAATGTTCCATCACCACCAACTTACCATTATTGGTCTCCAACAATGATCATTAGGTAATAATTAAAAATCTCATTCAAAAAATATTGACAAACTGTCAGATTACTAGTATCCTATAGTCTTCTTTAAATGATGTTGGAGAATAATTTAGACATTTCCATGGTTGCTTGGTGCTAGTTGTATTCTGTAAATGAAGATGGACACAGTGCTTTAGTTTTATCTTCTCAACACAACACTTCATTAAGCTATATCATCTTTGAAGTAGTGCCACATCACCAAGTTTAACTTATAAATGCCCATTTCAGACATCACAATATTGAGAGATTATTACATCAATTCATTGGAAACTTTCCACATTCCACAAAGCCAGTTTCATATATTTGGATCCATGGAAAATGAATGTATTGAATTTTATTTGTTCTCATCGTAGCCATATAGTAAATGTTCAGCTACTTCAAATATATTGAGGTTGGTGATCTTTTTCATCCAGTTTTACAATGCCATTTCAGTTGGAAGTGTAGGTTGTTAAGATTCTTCAAATAAAGCTTCTGCAAAAGAAATTTATCTTCATTCAAAGAATGATCACAGTCATATTCAACTTTTGGCCTTCAAGATGATAGGGCATTTCAATTGGAATAGTCTTTAAACAATCATTTAGCAGCCTATTGGTTTTATAGAGATTCACATCTGTCTGTTTCATATGAGAGAATTTTCAAACTGGACAGGCATATTCTGCATTAGAGTAGTAAACGGTAAGTGTGGAGGTACAAATGGTTTGAGTTCTACAATGTGATCCAATTAATTTATGTAGCAGAATATTACTTGTAAGGCATTAACAAAAAGTTTCTTAATTGTGAGAATTTTATCAAGCAGTTATTTTGAAGTTTAATGATGTCATCTGATGGCATTACTTATAGCTTCTAATAAAAGTAATTGCATTTTATATGATACACACAAACTTCATTCTGGAAGATTTAAGACTGAACAGTATACACTGTAGCAACGTGATAGATGTTCAAGAGCAATAGCTAAATCTCTGCTGTTTCAAAATCCACACACTGTGCTGCCAGGTTGATCATTCACAAGCAAGAAACTTCTGGTATTTGGAATAAATGTACCGTCATTTTATACAAATCAAAAAGAGATGAAGGCAATACTCATCAAAGTAGAAGTACATTTTACTACACTCACTGTTGATCATGCTGCAAAAATCAATCTGCAATTCTGAAGAAGAGTGACAATGATTTCAATAATCTAAACCATCAATAATAAGGACTAAGAGTGCAGTAAGATGACAACATGTCTATAATGGCTGAAACATCTGCGTGGTTTTAAAATGTTCATCTGCAAAACACATGAGATTTAGTAATTGCCTTAACAGCATTCACAATCTCTTGCTCCAATTTGCTGCAGTAGCAAAAGTGGTTTGGCCACAGTTAAAAAACAATGTATGATCATGCTTCCAATTGTTTGTAACTATGGATGCACTTTTTGAGATGGTAAACAATGCAGGAAATAAGTTCCATTCAACTAACACTAAATTAATTTTAAATAATATGTGGTATTTGTTGCAAATGTATTTTATGTGTTTTATGTGTTGAAATCAAGTCTTATAATATTATGAAATAAAATTGTTAATTTTAAACATTAGGAACTGCTTGTGCACAAAAATATGTAATTTGAGTAAATAGGGAAATTTCAAAGAAGGAAGAAACAATACGGCAGATAGGGAAAACATCAGGAGAAGAACCGTGGCGGCGAAGCAAGGTCAACAGGGGCCCCTGAGTTGTGCTTGGGGCACCCCTGAGCAGTGAGTATCCTTAGTTAGGGGCTCCTATGTATCAGGGAGTCCCATAAAAAAAGGTCACCAGTTTGCCTTGAAGGCCCATGGGCCCTCTGAACTGCACTTGGGGGCCCCTCTAAAGGTGTGCTTGGGGCCTCTTGAGGCACTCTTGGGGGCCCCGGTGGACTGCACTGTCTAGCCCTATGGTAGCTACGCCCCTAGAGAAGAAGAAAAATATCAGGGCCCTTTTCAGGCTCTGCCAATAGAGGCCAAAGAGGAATGTGGGATATTAAGTGCTGAGGAAGAAATTTATGGTTGGGAGCTGGCATATTCCTAAATACAATGGGGGACTTTCAAAGTTGTTAAGGTAAAGCCAAAAGAGAACCCACATATAATTATGATATGGTTTTTTATTATTATTATTTTAGAGGCTTCTGGTGAGGTGATAAAAATATGTGAGCAGAGGGATGTTGAATGCAGAAGCATAATATCAAAAACCAATAAAATAAAGAAATAGTTGAAACTAATTAAACAATAAAAACATTGCAACAAGGGAGGTGATTAGTAAAACTAAAAATATCACTAAGCCAGTAACAAGAATGTTACTAGTGAATTGTATGAATATAATAAAAAAGGTAATATATTTGATAACTTGATAAAGCTGCACAATGCACAAATAATTATAAGGGTACAGTATTAGTTAAATAATAATTGATAAAATTGCGATGGACTGGGAAGGAGTGATAGACAATGAGTTTTTTCCTGATGGTTGGTAGTAGTAGTAGTATTTTATTTGTCCTCCAAATCGTATACATGTACTTTATACATAATGATATGGGACACGTCAATTATAAAATATGATTTACATTAAATTATTTACATTACATTATTATTTTCATTAAATTAATTCGTACAATTCAAATATTCTTCTACAGAGTAAAATGAGTGGTATTGAAGGTATGACATCAACAATTTCTCAGAATTTCCCTTTTCTGATGTTGCTTTTACATTATGCGGTAATTTATTAAAAGCTTAATCCCTATGTGAAATGTTCCATTTTGATACATTTTTGTTTTTGTATGCATAATATACAAATCTGATTTTTTCCTTGTGTACAACAGAGGTAGAGAAGTAATCGGTGAGGGGGGAGAATATATACTAATTATCAAAGACCAATAAATTGGTCTTCACAGAATATAATCATAAGTTGCTAGAGGTAGAGTTTTAGTGAAAAAAATAGTAATAATAATAATGAGGGTCTTGGTTTTTACTGTAACGGAAGAATGAGGAAGAACTTATTTAGGAAAAGAAAAAGGCAAAGACATTAAGTAACAGGTTTAATAAGACAATTAGGTAATATTATTTGGGGATTGTAGGGAGAAA
Organism: Vandiemenella viatica; assembly: GCA_031002005.1. Classification (NCBI taxonomy): domain Eukaryota; kingdom Metazoa; phylum Arthropoda; class Insecta; order Orthoptera; family Morabidae; genus Vandiemenella; species Vandiemenella viatica. The sequence continues at coordinate 3,810 of JARYHS010000355.1, read as the reverse complement.
ATAAATGATAATCATTTAGCCTACCCGATTAGTTTTAAGTTTTACTAATGCTGCATAGCTACGAATCTCAAACGTTTCCAAGACAACAAATATACATTTGGATAGTCATTTGTCTACTAACCAATATTACAATTGAAGAACTGCGTAATTTATACCAAATTAATAAAAATAAAATTCTATTTTCACCAGAAATTGAAATTACCTCCTCGATTTTTTATTTCGTTGTAATGTTTTCTTTGACCACAGATTAGTAAATTCATCCTTAAATAATCGACATTCTTTATCGACATTCTACATATAACATCCGCTGACCAGAAATAAAACTGATTTAAATGAGATTGATGGAATAGGATTTAAATAATTTGACAGGCAATAGAGTTTAACAACAAATACCACTTAACATAATTGGAAAAGATCTTTCTTTGTTATATCAGCAAAGCAAAATTAAAACCCAGCGATTCTGAATGTGATTAACAATATTGTGTTATGAGGCTGTTGGTCTCTGCTATGGAAAAATATTATTAAGGATACTTAAATTAAGGAATATTGGGGGATATTGAAAATGGCCACAGGTGGATGATTAAAGATAAGCGAATACTGCCGGCATCACACGAGCCGCGAGGATCGAACCAGTTGAATTTATTCGTGAATGTGTATATCATATTTGGACCAGCATCTGCAATAAATCGTCTAGCCTCAGAAAATTCCCAGTTCCCATTGTATCGTTGTTTAGTTAGGTCCATAATTCTTGAGAGGTTTTTAACTATTTATTATTATTTATCATGAACGGTTATGGATACCGAGGCAGAAGACGAGGGACAGAAATGAGGACGAGAACGGAAAAACTGGGTTCACGAAATCAATTAAGATTGAGTTGACTATTATTCATTGTTTGCTCATTTAGTGGTAATGGAGTCAATGTTTACGTATGACATACACTGAGCTTTCTGAGATGAAATTTAGAGAAGCAACATACTAAATACCAACTTTTGATTGCAGCTCAGAAAAGACTAGCAGTTTGCTTAAGGTACACATGCAATAAATTATGCAATAACTTTTGCATTCTTAATTGTTGAAATATAGCCTTATAATAATGACAAGTTGAAAGGAATAAAATATTAGATTGATGAAATATTAACAAAGTAGGCTCGTACATTAACGTTTCGAGATTCTAAGAGGTTGGGGTCAAGACCTGATGTTGGGTGAAGCAAAAGAAAAAAAATATATTTGAGTGTGACGAAACCTTAGCCAGACTTCCACTATGTCTTGACCGAGCGGATAGGAGCCGACAAATAAGCTATAGGAACTTGTTTTAAGAATCGTACCCAGTGATCCCATTAGTGATTTTTACTAGGCTAAAAAAATTGGAAGCCATAACTTCGTTTTAATACTAAGAATATTATCGTGGTAAGTTTCCAAGTGCACTCAAGTATACTCAAAGGAATATAGTTGTTTTTTCGAAGTAATGAATATAGAGGGGACGAAATTAAGACTTCTTATATGTGAATGTAGTACATTTACTCTCTCTCGTGTTAAAGACTTTTCGTAAAAACAACAATATAAGAACTTAAACGAGAGAGCATCACTTCTTCTTATTCCTGGAATTTTTTTTTTTTTTTATGGATATACGTCTTGTCGACATCGATGACATTACAGACCGCAAAAAGTTGGAGGCAAGGAACTGGAATAAATTCGGAAATGTCCTTTTGAATGAACCATCCTGGAGTAATTTGGGGTAGCCATGGAAAACCAGAATTTGAATAACCGGACGAGAATTCGAAAACGCGCCTCCTGAATTCGAGGCCGGAACGTTACCTCTCAGCCACCACGCTCGGACTTAAAACAACTATTTCTTCACTGAGGAATAACTGTTGTGCCATGATTGAAAAACCGTTTCTACCAGTTTCAACAAGAACACTGCTTCAAGGAAACTAACGAAGTTCTATAAGATTTTCATTTATTAATTGTGCGAGTTTGGCGATTTCTCTAGAAGAAAAGTTTATGTATCTTTACTTTAGTAAATGTTTCCACAAGTCATTTAAACGTAGATTTGTGAGGTGAAGAAAGACTACAGACCACCTTGCACTCAAAGTAATGGAATCCACTTTTCCGCCTATTTTATTGGTTAGTATCAAACAACCAAAACGGATCACTATACCAGCTTCTATTCGGAGTAACGCTAGCAGTATGATTGAAAATTAGTCAAACTCAAATTAGTTACTTCTTAACATCTATATATTTATTGTAGGGTGAATAACTACTGATATATTTATATACAGAAGATTCATACAAAGGTGCACAATACTCTTCTCTTAGTTAGGTGCTCAAAGGAAAGCTGTCTCTGCTGAAGCTTACAAATTGAATGATGGACGACGAACGAACACGTTAATTGTCACGGACTGAATTTATAATTTTAAGCATTCCCAATCAAACAATACAGAGTACCTATCTGTGTTTGTAGTCTACTTCAGTGCAGCCGAGGGTGCCGTTTTCTAAAAATCATTTGGTGACAGTCGTGATGACTGTGGTAGCTTCTGGTGCTACTGAAGAATGAAAGAGACAAGAGAGAGCAAGAACGGCTCCAGCTTTGGAATTTTACTCAGCCTACCCAATCTGTCCTCGTGTTGGAGGGTATAACCAACCCCGTCTGTATCTGGTTCGATGCGGTCATTTAGAATCTTGACTATCGCTGTCAGCGTGGTACTAAGCACTGATTCATTATCTTTCTTTCATTTTCAAAGCTGCCTGTCCACTTTCCGTTCTAGGAAAATCCAACATTTTGCGATGTTTTTGTCTGGAGGTTTGCTACTGGCATCTATAACAAAAATATATACGATGTTAATTAATCACTGAATAAAGCAGTAAACTTTTCTAAATTTCATGTACTTAATATATGATTACGATAGGAAATGATAATGATTTCACCCCTTAAAATCAAAAAAATAATTAATCTTATATATATATAAAATAGACCTGTTTTCCGATATTTCACTTTTCAGCCACCACTACCAAGCACAGATCACTGATGTTTGTGGGTCGAAGTAGCATGGAGTTTCCTGTCATGCACAACGTTGGCCGAATGCCGATAGCTGTGGGGATGTGGGAGATATAATGATTAAAGTTGGTCAGTGCAGGCCGTTTTCATATTTCGACCAAAAATTCGTATCTCCGTATACTTCTCTTTCCTGCCACAACTACATAACATAGACTTTTGGTATTTGTGTGTGGTAGTAGAATCGTCTTTCCTGTCGTGCACTATGGTTGTTAGATGTCGGTAGCTATGGGGGTGTGGGAGAAATGGTGGTTGAAAGTGGTCGACCTGTGGCAATTCATACTTCTGCCAAAGACAAAAGTGTCATGGTGTATCACTTTTCAGCGAAAACTATAGATCACAGATAACTGGCGTTTGTGTGTAGTAGTAGCACAGAGTCACCTTTCGATCACAACAGCGGCCGAATTTCAGAAACTGTGGTACTGTGGTAGATATGGTGGTTGTTAGTGGCCGACCAAGTATATTTTCGTATTTCGACTGTCTCCGCATATGTCACTTTTCTGCCACAACTACATAACATAGACCATTGGTGTTTGTGTTTGGTAGTAGAATCGTATCTCATGTAGTGCACTATGGTTGTTAGATGTCGGTAACTATGGGGGTGTGGGAGAAATGGGGGTTGAAAGTGGTCGACCTGTGGCAGTTTCATACTTCTGCTAAAGACAAAAGTGTCATGGTGTATCACTTTTCAGCGAAAACTATAGATCACAGATAACTGGCGTTTGTGTGTAGTAGTAGCACAGAGTCACATTTCGATA
>JARYHS010000354.1:0-20005 GCA_031002005.1 Vandiemenella viatica | reverse complement strand
AATTAACAAAGCAAAAAACTTCGCGATAGCTGAAGGTCTGTATTAGGGCCTTTAAACTTTACAGCTGAAACCGGCATTCTAAACGGAGACTTTAGTGGATGAAAGTAAGCGACATCATTGGCAACTCCAGTCGGTTCAGTCTGTACAAATCTCCGCTTATGACTTTGCAATTTATATTAATTTAAAATACACTAAAACATCTCTATAAATTTATTTTGCCGAATACATATTCTGTTCGTTCAAAGATATTTTTTTACTTTCTTAATCAGGAACCTACATTTGTTTGCTCCGTTCAAGATAATACTAAAATGACAATCATTTTTGAAAATTAATGTCTCAACTAAATATACGTCAGGGGAATTCATAACAGTTGGACACTCAACAACCTACTCGGGTTGAAGCGACCAAGGAGAAGCATAATGATGATGTATCAACGGAGATATAGAACTAGTAGTAATTTTAAATGTGTTTAACAGGCATTCCTGCGTCAATACCTTATCACAATAAAAGATCTTGGCTCTAATGGACTTATGCTTATGGCTTTATGCGTTGTCGACATCGAATTCGTTAGTGACGGGAAAGGACTGGGGCAAGAAAACTGGAATAAATTCGGCCGTGAACTACTGAAGGACTCATCCCGGCATTCGTGGAGTAGTTTTGGGGGAACCATGGAATACCAATATCTTTATAGGCGGACGGGGATTCAAATCTGTGTGCTCTCAAGCGCGAGACCAGTGTATTACGGCTCGTCTACCTTGCTAGTCTCTTAATTGATTCATACCTGGAAACTACCGGAAATAGAAATCTATATTTCTGGTCCTGGAATTATACACGATTTCTCCAGGGATAGGGTACTGTCGAGGAACCTTTGGTATATCTCTCTCGGCAGATTAATATGCTGGTCGCTGTGTAGAGTGGAGAACTAAACATGTTATTCTGTTGATCGATTGACTATGAACAGAATGATAAGAATTGAAATTCAGGTAAATTCGATAAATTTTTATCATCGGCGAGCTACAAGAAAGGACAACCAGATCCTCCGCAAGTAGATTTCTGGGTATCTATTGTGCTATCTATTAATGTTAGGTTTAGTAGTCTCTGTGACATTGTACATTCTGACAGTAATTTTAATGCAGTTTTCTAAACGCGAATTATGTGTAGGTCGCTTCATTATGATTCTAAAAGTGTACTTTCATTAACAGTACACAAACACACTTTTGCAAACACTACGCTTCTTTAAGCTAGATGGTCCTTAATAACCCTGAAAGTTGTGAGATCGTTAAGCTTCTGTAATAGTAAAACCATAAATTTCTTCTCTTAAGGCTTTTAAGACAATCGACGTGAAATAAAGTGGAAGCTCGCAACCGAAAAGAAAACAATTTTCTATCACTATGCTTAAACGTTTTCCAGTTGTTTAAATTTATGTGTGATCATAAATTTCTGATCTTGAAGTATGTATATTGTTTAGACATTTGGTAACTATCGGCTTATATTGTATTTGAAGTAGGCTGCCCCCCCCAATAATTTGTTTCAAAACATATCTGTAAACCTACTTTTCCACTTCATCACAAGTGCGATGGGAAGAATTTTGGCTATGAGAATTAAAAAAAAAAAACCTGAAGCAGGTGAGTTTGATGGTCAGAAAACAAGCACAATTACATTCATGGGCATATTGCTACAGTGGAACATCTGACGTTGAAATATTCTAACGTTCGGTGATTCCTTCTTTATTAATTCGTGTACACGATTTTTACTTCTTTATTTTATTTTTTGTCTACTAAAAACCTCTGTGTCGTTCATATCACTGTGGCAGAAATCCGTTTTGTATCAAACAGTCAGAATCTGAAAACAAAATTCAGTACACCCGTCATAATATAGGAAGGATGTCTTCTATCCTGCCGCTTCGACCATTTATATCAACTGTAGCAGACAGTGAGGCAACAAAAATTCGGCACCGTATCCTTCGTGTAAGGAATAACATACAGCTACAGTAAGTTCTTTTATCAACTCACTAAGGCCACCTCTTTTTTAAATTTTTTTTTAACTTATGTCTTCACGCCTAGTCGACGTCGAGGACATTAAAAGATGAGGACAAGGAACGGGAAGTAATTCGGGCGTGGCCTTTTGAAGTAAGAATCCCGGCATTCCCGTGGAGTTATTATGGGAAACCAAGGAAAACCCAAATCTGGATGCCCAGACGGGGATTCGAACCGCCATCCTCCCGAATGCAAGACCAGAGCGTTAACAACTTACCCATCACCCTCGGTCTATCTCTGTTGTGCAGAATGCCTCTGGGGAACCTGACGGGTTCAGTGCTGGCGATGACGCCGCACCAGTTCGACTGGCTGGACCACACAGTGTTCGCGCTCATGCTGGGCGTCTCCCTGCTCGTCGGCGTCTACTACGGCGTCTGTGGACGAGAGCACAACGTCGCCAAGGAGGACTACCTGCAGGGCGGCAAGAAGATGGGGATCCTGCCCATCGCTATCTCGCAAGTCGCCAGGTAAGCATTCCATCTAACACGACTGTTAGAAGCTATCTCAGTTTTCTATACCACCATTGCCTTCAGGTAAATAAATTGTAATAGAGCCCGGAGTTAGTTAGCAGATTATGTCCTTGATTTCACTAGTAAATAACCAATTATTGTTATGTTACCGATTCCACGCCGTTTCACTATCCACTAGGTTACCACTTGCGGCTAAATTTGTTTTAAATGGCTTCAGTTTTTTTTTTTTTTTTTTGTACAGAAGTAGTTGGTACGAGGATTAACTTCAGCTTGATTTTAGACGTAGGGTTGGTTTTAAAAGATTTTCGAAGCAAAGTATATGTAGAAACATTATTCTATGCTGAAACTCAAAGAATCGGCCCCACCTATTCAGCGCACTGAATATTATTCAGCAGCTAATTTTCTGTATCTCACAATAACTGAAAGCCAGACCAGAAACTCAGATATTGTTATATTGTCGGATAATAATATTTCGAATATTTGACAATTCATTAAACAATGTTTCGACCAAATCCATCGCTTCAGTTCTAGTTAGATACGGGAACATGGACTGCGGAATATCTTGCACTTTGCTTTGGGTTGAAGGACAGATCCATGCGGTTGTTTCTTGGTTGGCCAGCTACTAAAACTACAACGAGAAGCCAACCTGCTTTGTAAGTATTTATACAGACAACTTTGCTTTTATTATTAACTGTCTTCTGCAAAACCATTGTTCCTTCCACACCTCAGAGTTTTCAACAATCATACAACAGAACACCCTGTCTACTAAGAGTTTGCAAATTGTGGTTGGAGATGTGGTGGGTATTTTTATACACATGTCCTTCATATTCTGGACCAAGTAAAAATCGACAAAATTTTCTGTACGTAGCCACTAAAGTTCTAATTATTCAACGTATCAGTGCTTTCCCTACAGCCAAATTGACGGCTGACTAAATAACTTTCAGCCATACTTCTGGGACCACGCTGGTGGGTGTGCCGTCTGAGATCTATTTGTACGGTAGCATCTACAGTATGACATTCACCTCGGCCATACTAACGGCGCTGGCAGTCTACTATATCTACCTACCCGTATTCTTTGGACTGCAGATCACATCCGTATATGAGGTAAGTTCACATCTAAACAAGAGATAGTAATGTGCTTGTTATAAGTATGATCAATTTAAAGAAAGCAACTAAATAGTTCGTGTAGATTACAACATGAAACAGTAATCACTTGCATCCTTTGAGATAAAACTTCTCATTCAATGAAATAGTTTCTGCCAATAACAATTAATAAAATATTTTTCTTTATGATTTCATAATTCACCAAACTTAACATATGCGTGAAAAGAGGAGTCGAAATGAAAAATTTAAATTATAGAAAACATTACATTTAATTTGAATAATTAAAATGTGATATGAAAAAGAAAATGTAATTGTTACGCTTATCATAATGCCTCCAACATTATGCACAGCGGGAGGACGCCGGTTCAAATCCCCGTCCGGGCATACAGATTTGGGTTTTCGATGGTTTATCCAAATCACTCCAGGCAAATGCCGGGAAGATTCCTTCAAAAGCCCATGGCCGAATTCCTTCCCGTTCCTTGTCTCCAGTCCCATCCCGCTTCTAATGACCTTAGCCGTCGACGAGGCGTAATAAAAAATCATATATATTATTTCTATAAGGTATTTTATTGGCACAAGCCTATATCCTCCTTCATACTTAACCGAAATCAATGAATGAGGTGTCATTTTAAAGCTTATGGTCTCCACTTTGGTTAAATCGTATTTTAAGCAAGAAAGTTTTCGGAATTCGACCCTTAAAGAGCAAAAATGTAAATTTTTCTAAAATGCTGTTTACTGTGTTATGAGTCAGTTATCTCCCTGGATACCTATCTGAACCCGTTTTATGAAGTATCGTTTTAAAGATTAAGATCTCTGCTTTAGTGACGTCATATATTAAGCCAGAAAGTTTTCGGAATTCGACCCTTAAAGGGCAAAAGTAACAATATTTTTGCAATGCGTTTTGTGTCACGAGCGATTTATCTCCCTTAATATCTAACCGATATAGATAAATGAGGTATAATATTAAAGAATAAGGTCTCCGCCATGGTAACATTATATTTTAAGAAAGGAATTTTCGTAATTCGACCCTATAGGGCAAAAATGTCACTTTTTCTAAAATGCGTTTTTTGTATCTCGAGGCCATTTATCTCCCTGGATATCTAACCAAAATCGATAAATGATGGTAGGAGTATGAGGAGTAATTTCTCAGCTTTGTGACATCATATTTTAAGAAAGAATGTTTTTGGAATTCAACCCTTAAAGGGAAAAAAGTATAAATTTTCTATAACGCATTTTTGTGTCACGAGCGATTTATCTCCCTTAATATCTAACCGATATAGATAAATGAGGTATCATATTAAAGAATAAGGTCTCCGCCATGGTAACATTATATTTTAAGAAAGGAATTTTTCGTAATTCGACCCTTATAGGGCAAAAATGTCACTTTTTCTAAAATGCGTTTTTTGTATCTCGAGCCATTTATCTCCCTGGATATCTAACCAAAATCGATAAATGAGTAGGAGTATGAGGAGTTATTTCTCAGCTTTGTGACATCATATTTTTAAGAAAGAATGTTTTTGGAATTCAACCCTTAAAGGGAAAAAGTATAAATTTTTCTATAACGCATTTTGTGTCACGAGCGATTTATCTCCCTTAATATCTAACCGATATAGATAAATGAGGTATCATATTAAAGAATAAGTCTCCGCCATGGTAACAGTATATTTTAAGAAAGGAATTTTTCGTAATTCGACCCTTATAGGGCAAAAATGTCACTTTTTCTAAAATGCGTTTTTTGTATCTCGAGCCATTTATCTCCCTGGATATCTAACCAAAATCGATAAATGAGGTAAGGAGTATGAGGAGTAATTTCTCAGCTTTGTGATATCATATTTAAGAAAGAATGTGTTTGGAATTCAACCCTTAAAGGGCTAAAAGTATAATATTTTTCTATAACGCATTTTTGTGTCACGAGCGATTTATCTCCCTTAATATCTAACCGATATAGATAAATGAGGTATCATATTAAAGAATAAGGTCTCCGCCATGGTAACATTATATTTTAAGAAAGGAATTTTTCGTAATTCGAACCCCATATAGGGCAAAAAATGTCAATTTTCTAAAATGCGTTTTTTGTATCTCGAGCCATTTATCTCCCTGATATCTAACCAAAATCGATAAATGAAGTACGATTATGAGGAGTAATGTCTCAGCTTTGTGACATCATATTTTAAGAAAGAATGTTTTTGAAATTCAACCCTTAAAGGGAAAAAGTATAAATTTTTCTATAACGCATTTTTGTGTCACGAGCGATTTATCTCCCTTAATATCTAACCGATATAGATAAATGAGGTATCATATTAAACAATAAGGTCTCCGCCGTGGTAACATTATATTTTAAGAAAGGAATTTTTCGTAATTCAACCCACAACATGGCAAAAAAGTCAATTTTTAAAATGCGTTTTTTGTGTCTCGAGCCACTTATCACCCTTGATATCTAACCAAAATCGATAAATCAAGTACGATTATGAGGAGTAATGTCTCAGCTTTGTGACATCATATTTTAAGAAAGCATGCTTTTGAAATTCAACCCTTAAAGGGAAAAAAGTATAATTTTTCTATACGCATTTTTGTGTCACGAGCGATTTATCTCCCTTAATATCTAACCGATATAGATAAATGAGGTATCATATTAAACAATAAGGTCTCCGCCGTGGTAACATTATATTTTATACAAAGGAATTTTTCGTAATTCAACCCACAAAAGGCAAAAAAGTCAATTTTTTAAAATGCGTTTTTTGTGTCTCGAGCCACTTATCACCCTTGATATCTATCCAAAATCGATAAATCAAGTACGATTGTGAGGAATAATGTCTCAGCTTTGCTGACATCATATTTTAAGAAAGAAGTGTTTGGAATTCAACTATTAAAGGGAAAAAGTATAAATTGTTCTACAACGTATTTTTGTGTCACGAGCCTTATATTTCCCTTGATATCTGATCGATATGGATAAATGACATATCGTATTAAAGACTAAGGTTTCCGCCGTGGTAACATTATATTCTAAGAAAGGAATATTTCGTAATTCGACCAATAAAGCGCAAAAATGTCAATATTTCCAAAATACGTTTTTTGTGTTTCGAGCCATTTATTTCCCTGGATTTCTAACCAAAATCGATAAATGAAGTAGGAGTATGAAGAGTAATGACTGAACTTGGTGACATTATATTCAACCTCACTATTCATCGCATTTTATTCGCGAAATTTTCGCACGGGTCGTCTAGTCATATATATTATTTCTATAAGGTATTTTTTTGTCACAAGCCTGTATCTTCCTTCATACTTAACCGAAATCAATGAATGAGGTGTCATTTTAAAGCTTATGGTCGCCACTTTGGGCACAGCACATTATAAGAAAGGAATTTTCGGAATTCGACCCTTAAAGGGCAAAAATGTTAATATTTCTAAAATGCTGTTTTCTGTGTTACAAGTCATTTATCTCCCTGATATATCGATCTGAAATCGTTTAATGAAGTATCATTTTAAAGATTAAGATTTCCGCTTTGGTGACGTCATATATTAAGACAGAAATTTTTCGGAATTCGACCTTAAAGGGCAAAAGGATCAATATTTTTGCAATTCGATATTGTGTCACGAGCGATTTATCTCCCTTAATATCTAACCTATATAGATAAATGAGGCATCATATTAAAGACTAAGGTCTCCGCCGTGGTAACACTATATTTTAAGAAAGGAATTTTTCGTAATTCGACCCTTAAAGGGCAAAAATGTTAATTTTTCTAAAGTGCGTTTTTTGTATCTCGAGCCATTTATCTCCCTGGATATCTAACAAAAATCGATAAATGAAGTACGATTATAAGGAGAAATGTCTCAGCTTTGTGAAATCATATTTTAAGAATGAATGTATTTGAAATTCAGCTCTAAAGGGAAAAAGTATAAATTTTTCTAAAACGCATTTTTGTGTAACGAGCGATTTATCTCCCTAATATCTAACCGATATAGATAAATGAGGTATCATATTAAATAATAAGATCTCTGCCATGGTAACATTATATTTTAAGGGAGGAATTTTTCGTAATTCGACCCTTAAAGGGCAAAAATGTTAATTTTTCTAAAATTCGTTTTTTGTATCTCGAGCTATTTATCTCCCTGGATATCTAACAAAAATCTATAAATGAAGTAGGATTATAAGGAGTAATGTCTCAGCTTTGTGAAATCATATTTTAAGAAATAATTGTTTTGGAATTCAACCATTAAAGGGAAAAAGTATAAATTTTTCTATAACGCATTTTTGTGTCACGAGCGATTTATCTCCCTTATTATCTAACCGATATAGATAAATGAGGTATCATATTAAATAATAAGGTCTCCGCCATGGTAAAATTATATTTTAAGAAAGGAGTTTTTCGTAATTCGACCCTTAACGGGCAAAAATGATAATTTTTCTGAAATTCATTTTTTGTGTCTTAAGCAATTTATCTCATTGGATATCTAACCAAAATCGAAAAATCAAGTAAGATTATGAGGAGTAATGTCTCATATTTGGTGACATCATATTTTAAGAAAGAATGTTTTTGAAATTCAACCCTTAAATGAAAAAAGTATAAATGCTTCTATAACGCATTTTTGTGTCACGTGCCATTTTTCTCACTTGATATCCAACCGATATAGATAAATGAGGTATCATACTAAATATTAAGGTCTCCACCGTGGTAACATTATAATTTAAGATAGGAATTTTTCGTAATTCGACCCTTAAAGGGCAAAAATGACACTTTTTCTAAAATGTGTTTTTTGTTTCTCTAGCCATTTATCTCCCTGGATATACAAACAAAATCGATAAATGAAGTAGGAGTATGAAGAGTAATGACTCAGCTTTGGTGACATCATATTCAACCTCACTTTCTACCGAATTTTTTTTCGTGAAATTTTCGCATGGGTCGTCTAGTATTATATTATTAGTTTGCCACACAAATATCATTAGCTTCCTTCAAATACGAAAAGTGCAAGTTACATTCACTAGCATGACACTGCCACTCCACCTGATTAAAATAAGAATACACTCCGAATTCCGAAGCGTTATCAGGCCAAAGGCAAACACAAAATAGTTATACAATATCCAAGTTTAAATGCAGTATAAACATGCTTCTTCAAAATTTCACCTTAGCATAAATAAAAACTTTATCTAATTCCCAACATTAAAAATATTCGAGATATTAATGGTTTATATTGGAATAAAGGCGAGTAATTTCATGTTGTACCCCGCTATAAAGGACATCATGAATCCTACAATCATTATTAGACTTTAACTAAAATAATTATTGGGTGTGTGATTAAATCGGTTTTGGTTATTGATTAATCGAAGGATGAATATCTTCTTTAGCCATCACCAAACAGAATTAATATCCTAGCAATTAAGCAATTCGTTGGACTCGGAACACTGATGTAAGGGAACGGGTAGTAAAAAAGGTTCCTCAGTTTTTGATTCAACAATAAACTATTTAAAAGTTCTATGTGAAAATAAACTGTACGTACGATGAACTATACGAAGCGTAAGACATAATATATTTGTTTGTTTTTACGGAGGAGAGAAATATCATGAGAGTTTGAACTCTGCCGTTAACATTTTCACTGAGAAGTTTTACCGGTCTATTCCTGCGTGTGAGTAGTGGCGCGGGGAAGTGCAAAACCAGATTGGTTCTGTGGGCATGCACAGGGTGTAATGACTCTGGACTGGCATCGTGTTACGGCTAATTGGTTTCTGCTGCGGTGCTTCAGTTCCCGTGGTGAGGCTGCGCCTGGGAGTCTCGCAACCAGAAATGCAGGAAGGATGGTAAACAAAGTGGAACTGTCCTGCGTACGTGGAAAGCATTATGTATTCCACCATCCAACTAAGAATTCTTTGGCTCTTTGCCGTACATCTATGGAGAGGGGGAAACAAATCGGTAAAACTGCGAGTGAGATTCGCTTTTCCATTGGGTGACGTGCATCAAAGATCATTTTACTGTTCAGGTAGTATCTGCAATGAAGTGACGTACTGAAGAAAAATATCTACTTGCCCTTTTTAACTACACATTAGAAATCGTGTTTACATTCATATCTCGTGTTTTGTATTGCTACCTTCCGAAAAAACGGTTGGTGACACCGACAATTTTTTTATGTTCTGTATGTCCTAAAATCTCTTCCGAACAGCGGGATCCTTTCAGAACAAATTTAAAGCCTACTTCGAAAGATGTGAACTTTTTCACGTTCTCTAATCCTTCAAGTGTCAGTTGTTTAAAAGTACAAGCTTGAGTCATATAATTCTGAACAGATCCTTGCAGTTTATCAGTTTTGTATTACATACTGCGTTTTACGACAGCATTTTGATTAAGTGTTAAATGGTGATACAGTGAATACATATTCCAGTGATTACAAAGGGTTTACTGAGACAGAATCCACAAAACATGCAGAACCCTCTGTAACCCGGTCCGAATTGGAAGCTGCCTTGAAATCCACGAAGAAGTGTAAATCAAGTGGTTTCGATGAGGTTAACACATTAGTTACATAGTAGTTGTGGTGAATGGGATCTTGCGGTTGTATGTGTTAAATTCCATTTTGAAGGATTCGTCTAAGGGTGTAATAATACATATATTTAAAAATGGAAACAGAGAACAGTGTGGAAATTATCCTGGAATCACTCTTCTGTCCCATGGATTGAAGGTCTTGGAAAAAGTGACTGAGAAAAGATTATGAAGACGTCTGGAAATAGTATTAGAGGATGAACAACATCGTTTCAGGCCAGATGCAGTAAGAATTCTCATTGAAAAACATTTAGAAAACGTTAAAGGATTCATCATGGTATTCCTTCATGCTAAAAAGGCCTATGATATCATTTCAAGATAAAAAATTTGTCTATAAAGATGAAAGGTATCATGATGTTTAATCAGCAAGATCAAAATGCTGTTTGAAAGTACAAAAGCCTATGTGCGAATTAATATCAGCTATTTATGGACAGGAAGAAGTGTAGAGTGTTCGTGACCAGCAACCAGAAGACTGACGTTGGACAATGATGATGATGAATGGGTTTTACATCAATCTCGTAAGGAAACAATAAATTAATGAGTGTTAATGGGGTAAATTTTCTAATCATCAATCGGCAAGGATTTTTCTGACCGTCTTTTAATGTACTGTACCTTCGTAATTTCGTGGGTGGGAATAAAAAGTAAATTTATAAAATTAAATAACATTGAACTTGAGAAGAATTCGTTATCACTGTGTAAATCTGAACTATTCGAATGAGAACCCATCTATTTCGACCTTTCTTAAGAAAAGAAAATAAAAATTTAAAAAAATATAACTCAGCCGAAATTATGATATTCATCGTTTGCTAATGAGCGAATAGGGACCTAGATTTAATTATCCAGAAAATTATACAATTTAAAGCAATAATTATAATGTCAGACTCTCAGCAAGGAAAAAATTTACCCGTGTTTATATCAAGCCTGCTAAATTGTGTGTTGACCTCAAACATTATTACTTATATTTATTTTCATTGGACTACCTCTTTAATTCATTGGTTATCTGATTCAGTGATGTAACGGAAAGCTATACTTAACTTCAGACGGTAAGAGCCTTAGGGGTGGGGGGTCTGATATTCCGGTTATTGTTACGGTGGGTGAATGTGAATCACTGGGTGAATTTACACATCTAAACTGTAGTTTCAAAAACAGAATAGTAGAATCAACATTACACTTATGTAAACAATAGCTAGTATTCTTCTCTTTACCTTAAGGTAGAGATTGTATTAATAATGTTCGCTGCAGGCAATTCCATGGTAAAAATCTGTACCGTTTTACTTATGGAGAGTATTTTCCTCCCCACATATTTTCTTGGAGTTTCTGTCCCTGTTCACACTTAGTATCTAAATACGTGTGTATTACAATACCTACAAACATCCCAAACACAGTATGACTAAATGGAGAAACTAATATGGACGAATAATATGTGTGGTAGTAGAGCAGAATCTAATGAATTACAATAATAATTTTGATATAGGAGAAAGAATTGATTGACGAATTGGGCTTCAAAATTTTGTGAAGAATACACTGATCATTATGAGCACCTACTTACTAGCAGATTGGTCCACCTTTGGAACGTGGAGGTGGGCGGCTTTACAGCTCTGTAAGCAGGGTAGAGGGTGGTTTGTGGCAGAGCTAACGGTAGAGTTCAATTATGGTACTTCCAGAAGTGTTTTAGAGCACAAGAATCGCTATTCTGCCACAGATTACCTCCTATCCTGCTTCACAGAGCGGGCAAGCCTCCGACCTCCACGTTCTGTGATGTGGCGTGGGTGTCCGCCACACTGTTGAATTCTCGTAGTTTCAGCCTCATTCAAACACTTTGCATAGATGCTCACTATAGTAGCGCGCGAACAGCCAAACTAGCCTTTCGTTTCCGAGATGCTCGTTCCCAAACGCCACGCCCATAAACCGCTGACCAGTAATTTAAGGGAATTTCGTGACCTGTGCGTAGAAATCTGGTGTCAGATACCTCTGGAATCCTATCAAGGACTTATAGAATCCATGCTACGTCAAATCGCTGCTGTATTGCGTTCGAAACGTAGACCAGTATGCTAGTAAGTATGTGGTCATAATGTTTTGGCTGGTCAGTGTATAAAAACTGCTGTAGACAAATATATTACCAAAGAATTTCAAATGAAGAATATAAACGTCTATACATCCAGGACATACACAAAGATAACATATACAGTAGACACGGTGTTTAAGCAAATATAGTGAAAATAAAGATCTTAATTAGTTCGGTATATTTACTTTTATGCGGTACATCATACGCGAACAACGCAGGGACCCAGTTCACTGCCACATTCCTAGGATAGTCGAGACCTCTTCTTCGTCAGCTCTGATAAATGGTATTCTATTGACACCATCAGCTCTCTCTTAGGTAGGGATAAGCTTTTTGTAGTTACAGATTTAAGCAGCAGAAACTATATAATTAAATCTGGTGAACAAGGGATTGGAGAATGGAAAGTCTTGCTGTTTGTCAGTAGATACGGGAGAGGAGTAGGCCTATTGCTGCAGTAGAAAATAGAATCATATTTTCAGGTCATGAGTATCTTTCAGTCATGTGCTTCTCTTGTTCAGGTGATACAAGGTATGTGTTCAGTCTGCCAGTAAAGGCCCCTGCCAGGCAGACCTCACACACAACGCGCCTGCACGCCGGGATACATATACGACTCCAAACAGGCGCAAAGGCATCAAAACAAACCAGGAAAACAAATAGAATCATCTAGAGGCTAAGTGGGACTATTTCTTACAGAGGTCGCCGTACTACCACACAACGGAATTCCTGCGCCAGGCCGCCTATATAAGCGTAGCCGGCCGCTCCACCGCCAGTTCCGGCCTGACCGCGGAACCAGCTTCAACTACAGAAGACCACCGGAAGTTCGCGAGAAGTAGAAGCCGTCTCTCTCTACCCCGGATCAGGACCAGGCTAAATTTCTCGACGGTCATCCGCTAACTGTACCACATTTGTTATTGTTACCAGTTGTTTGTGTACATAGTAATAAACCTCAAGGAACCATTAAGTGTAGTTCACTTCAGTGGCGACAAGGTTGGGATAAGAACTCTCGACCATCATGGCTACGCCAGCAGCACCTACGGAATGGCAACAGTTCCTCCAAGGACTTCTACATCAGTTCTTCGAATCTCAGAGACAACTGATTGCGGAAGTCAGGAATCTCCGCCAACCCACGGCCCCGCCTCCGTTCCCAGCATTCAACGACGACGTCGAGGAATGGGAGACCTACGAGAAGCGCATAAAACAACACTTCGCAATTCATCACATAACCAAAGAAGAAGACCAACGTGCATATTTCCTTTCCTGGAACCAATCGAAGATGTATGTCTTGCTCACCAAACTTCAGCCACAAGACCCCGACACCCTCACCTTCACGACCATCTGTACGACACTGAATGCATACTACAGACGCCGGTACCATGTCGTCGCGGCCCGCGTCGAATTCTATCAATGCCGGAAGAAGCCCGATCAGACGTATCGCCAGTGGGCGGCCGAACTCCAAGGCCTTAGCAGAAAATGTAAGTTTCAAACTCGTTGTTCCCACGAATCCTACGCCGACGACATGGTGCGTGATCACATCATACAGGCTGCACCAGATGCCGCACTCCGGCATGACGCCCTCAAGTTAGAGGACCCATCCCTGGAGCAGGTCATCGAACTTGCCTACAAATTCGAAATATCTACGGCCGCAGATCGCCGCCTGGAGTCCTGGGCGGATGTGGCCGCAATCCGAACCGACGTAGAGGACACACAGGACGTCGCCGCCATCCAGAGCTCCCAGTCGCGCTCCTCCCGACACCACAACCGGGGACCGCTTCCTCAGAAGGACATCGAACCGGCCCGTTCCGGCAGGGGCACCAAGTCTCGGCAGCAGCAGCGGATCCCGCAGCGCCGACGCCGCAGCCCGCTCCGCCTACCCTCCTGCCCCGCCTGTTATTCAGCACATGAGAGGGAAAATTGTCCGGATCGTTGGGCTGAATGCTCACGTTGCGGCAAGGAAGGACACCTGGCGTCCGTCTGCCGCACCAACACCACCAATGCCAATCCCGGCTCTCGCCGCCCAGGGTCTTACCAAGACAGGTTGAGCGGCGCACCTATGGATATCAATCAGGTAGACACTTCCACAGCATCCAAACTTTTTATTGACGTTACGGTCAATGGCAAGCCCCTGCGCCTACAAGTCGACACAGGAGCAGCAGTCTCATTGCTTAATTATACTACTTATGTGCAAATTGGCTCGCCCCCCCTCTCGCCGGCCCCCAAGCGCCTCCTGACATACAACAAACAGGAAATAGCACTCCTGGGACAATTCACAGCAAACGTCATGTATAAGTCTGTACATCGTTCAGTCCCCTTTTTAGTAGTTAACAGTTCTCTCACAGCAGACTTATTTGGACTGGACGCTTTCCGCTTATTCGGATTTTCAATTGAGGATAACATACACCTCGTATCTCAGCATGTTCCTTTTCCTGAAGTGGACGCCCTTTGCACCGAGTTTCAGGACCTGTTCTCACCAGGCGTCGGCTGTGCAAAGGACTTCGAAGCATCACTCCAACTCCGGCCGGACGTACGGCCTCGATACTTCCGGGCACGCCAGGTACCCGTAGCGCTTCAACAACCACTTCAGGAAGAACTTCAACGTCTCCAAGACGAAGGGATCCTCCAGCCGGTGCGGTTCAGCCCCTGGGCCACGCCGTTGGTCATAGTTCAGAAGCCAGGACGCCGCTTACGTCTCTGTGGTGACTTTAAGACCACCGTCAACCCGCATCTGCTGGTAGACGACTATCCACTTCCGAGACCGGACGACCTCTTCCGTAAACTAGCAGGAGGTACCTACTTTACAAAAATTGACCTGGCAGAAGCATACCTTCAAATCCCTTTGGATATCCAGTCCCGACAATACACAGTCATCAACACTCCCTCTGGCCTCTTCCAACTCAACCGGCTCATGTTCGGCTTGGCCAGTGCTCCAGCGATTTTTCAACGGTATCTCGAACAACTTCTCCAGGATATTCCGGGATGCATCAACTATCTCGACGACATAGTCGTCACGGGACCCTCCGCTGCCGAACACATGACCAACCTCCGCCTACTCTTCCTCCGCCTCCGTGCAGCAGGATTGAAATGCAACCTTTCCAAGTGTCAATTTTTTCAACAATCCATTTCCTACCTGGGTCACATCATCGCTCAGGAAGGCATTTCCCCAGCATTTTCCTATGTGGACGCTATTTCCAACTTACCTCGGCCTCAGGATCTACATCAGTTGAAATCTTTTTTAGGCAAGATTTCATACTACAGAAAATTTATACCCTCAGCAGCACAAGTGGCAGCACCCCTGTACCACCTCTGTCGCAAGAATGTCCCGTTCCGTTGGACCCCAGCTTGCGAGACCGCATTCCACACCCTTAAACAGCAGCTCAAGTCCGCAGCATGCCTCATGCCATACACTCCAAACCTCCCCTTGATTCTTGCCACAGATGCATCCGATTACGGTGTGGGGGCAGTTCTATCTCATAAATTACCAGATGGCACGGAACGCCCCGTAGCTTACATCTCCAAAGTCCTATCGGCTGCTCAGCTTAAATATTCTCAAATCGAGAAAGAGGCGCTAGCTATTGTTTTTGCCTGCTCCAAATTCTATTCCCTTTTATATGGGATTTCTTTTCATCTCATTACCGACCACAAGCCACTCCTATCACTATTTGATCCGTCCACACGTCTGCCTACCAAAACATCCCACCGCATCCAGCGTTGGGCACTATTCCTGTCCCAGTTCAGATATACCATGCATTTCCGTACCACCTCCAGGCATGCCAATGCAGACGCCTTATCCAGACTACCGCAGGGACCAGACCTTGCCTTCGACAAGTCGGAACTTCTGGTGTTCCAGATCGACGATGACATACAAGAAGCACTGAAGACATTTCCAGTCACGGCCTCAAAAGTCGCGGCAGCCACAGGGGAGGACCCCCTCCTCCGTGTCATCCGACACCACATCCAACACGGGTGGCAAACACGTTCCCCTCCACGCCATCATCAAGACCTCAAGTTCTACTACTCCATCCGCCACCAGCTCTGAGTAGTAGAGGGAGTGCTTCTCCGCACAGAACCAAATTCCACCCCGAGGGTCGTCGTTCCGAGATCCCTACAGCCGACAATCCTCCAAACTCTCCACCAAGGACACTGGGGAATTGCCCGCACCAAATCCCTTGCCAGACGTCATGTATTCTGGATCGGCCTTACCACGGATGTCACGGAGATGGTGCGGCGCTGTACCATCTGTGCCCGACAACTGCCCCGCCCCCCTCAAAAGTTCCTTTCCTGGCCGGCACCGTCCGGACCCTGGGAACGCATTCACCTCGATTTCACTGGCCCATTCCTAGGCCACCAGTGGCTCCTAGTGACGGATGCCTTTTCCCACTTCCCATATGTCGTCCGTTGCTCCACAATCACCACAGAGGTCACCATTTCAGCCCTCACGAAGATCTTTTCCATCGAAGGATTACCATACGCCATCGTCACAGATAACGGACCGCAATTTCGAAGTCGGGAATTCCTATCCTTCTGTACCGCCAACAATATCCAACACCTCCTCACCCCGCCCTTCCACCCCCAATCTAACGGGGAGGCGGAACGGCTAGTCAGAACATTCAAAACCCAAATGACCAAATACACCACAAGTCACAAACTCGAAGAGGCATTGACACCTTCCTCAGTTCCTATCGAACCACTCCAGTGGGGGCCAAAAGCCCGGCGGAATTGCTGCATGGCCGCCAACCTCGCACTCTCCTCCATCTCCTCTTACCCCCGCCCAAAGTACAGGTACCTTCGGGCCCATTCCGTTTCACCCCGGGCTCCCTAGTCTGGGCCCGCGGGTTTGGCTCCCGGGCCGGTTGGCTTCCGGGGGTCATCCAGCGGCCCCGGGGCCGCCAACTGTTCGACGTCAGCCTGGATGGCCGGATAGTGCGACGCCATCGAAACCAACTACGTCTCCGCTACCCCACGGCACCGTCCTCTTCCACCACGCCACGGCCATCCACTTCTTCCTCTCCTTCCCTGCCACCTCCACCACTCCTGCCATCTAACCGTTGCTCAGGGACAGTTACAGCGCCACCACCGACGCCACAACCTGTCGGTCGCTCCGACACCCTTCAGCCGCAGCCTCTCGACCACCTGCGGGGACCATCTTCAGCGCCCCCCGTACAGCCCCCGGCCATCGACGCCGACGAACCGATGCCGTTAGCTCCACAAGTACCTCCTCCACAACCTGCACCACGACGCAGGTCGGCACGCATCGCCAGGGGAACAGCTCCGTACTCCCCCGGAGGTAGCCTTCATAGTCTGCTCCAGGGCGCCGCGGCAGACGACCTCGCAGACGTCGCAGACATCGCTTCCCCCCCCCCGGGAGGGAGGTATATTCAGTCTGCCAGTAAAGGCCCCTGCCAGGCAGACCTCACACACAACGCGCCTGCACGCCGGGATACATATACGACTCCAAACAGGCGCAAAGGCATCAAAACAAAACAGGAAAACAAATAGAATCATCTAGAGGCTAAGTGGGACTATTTCTTACAGAGGTCGCCGTACTACCACACAACGGAATTCCTGCGCCAGGCCGCCTATATAAGCGTAGCCGGCCGCTCCACCGCCAGTTCCGGCCTGACCGCGGAACCAGCTTCAACTACAGAAGACCACCGGAAGTTCGCGAGAAGTAGAAGCCGTCTCTCTCTACCCCGGATCAGGACCAGGCTAAATTTCTCGACGGTCATCCGCTAACTGTACCACATTTGTTATTGTTACCAGTTGTTTGTGTACATAGAAATAAACCAAGGAACCATTAAGTGTAGTTCACTTCAGTATGGGTTCTTTATGGAAGGACTTCACAGATAAGAATAATGTAGTGATAATTGGAGGAGCGGGAAAACATTTATACAAGTGTGACAGTTATAATATTAGACTTGACCTACAGAAAATACCAGAAACAGGTCACACTCATGTTAATCTGAGACGGTATTGGTCGGCCACAGATAAATTCTGCTGTGAGGATAGTGAACGATTTTTTGTATGTTATATGGAATGAACCTAAATGGTAGATGAGGGAGTTCTTTTAGAATTGATAGCCGGACCTTTAAACTGCAACCAACGTTACCCATGAAAAAATTCCTGTCTTTGGTGGCTGTTAAAGCAGGCCCTTTCTAGATTATAATCAAATGTTACACAGAATGTTAGTAGACGTTAATTTAAACAGCTATCAATTTTCAGAGCCTAAAATTAAAAAAATTGTTGGGATTAATGTATAGCTAAATAAATGTATCAAAAGTTAAAGGTACAAAGTGTACGCTTTAGTGCTTCACATTAGTGAGTTGAATGTTGTCAATAAAGTTTAAGTTTACTGCTTGTATGAACAATGGAATGTTAAATATAACTGACATAATTTAGCTTTTCATTATTGTCGTATTAACTTGGAAAAATAATGAGTTACCAGTTACACTAGAAATGTTTACAGTTTCAACGACATTAATAGTAGCAAGTTTTGTTTGGATCAACATTTTGAAGCCTGTACTATGCAGGTATATTTCAGTAATGAAAACTTCGTAGTAGTAACTGTATGTGGAGCACTGGAACTTTTTTCTCTTTCTGAACCAAGTTGAACTGTGTGGTGATTTAAATGTACTTAGCATCATACTTAGAATAATTAGCCAGTGCATTCAATCAGGTAATTAATTTTCCCTCCATAATAACGAATAATACTAACTCAGAAATCAGTCATGTTTTCGTAAACATCTCATAATTCAGTTACATAATCAATCCGATTAAAAATTGACTTTCTCTTCGCAATGCCCAGTTATTAACAATCAGAATGTCAACATGAACTAGTTACAAAAGTAATAATTTTAAATTTCAGCTATTAATAAATGCCAAAACCTTTATTAATTTACAAAATATCACGAACTGACTCATGTTTAAAGTAAGCGACCTGGTGACCAAGTTTATTACCGACTGCGTCATCCACCCCAATCGTAGCCGACTAGTATAATTCGATAGTACCACCGGATATAGAACACTTACAGTTTAACCTGGAATCAGAACCACGGCAGCATTCTGACATACTTCACATTACACCACAAGCTCTGTCAGCGATGAAGGGATTCGAACAGGAGACCTTCCGAACTCAAATCAGATGCCTTAACCATTGATCTACCAGACCGCTCATTTCGTCAGTTATAGTTGATTATTTCTTAATAATTACTTAATTATTTCATAAAGATAACTATTTAGTTGGCAGCAGCTTCTGAACTTAAAACTCGCTCTTTGCAATAATTTTATGTTCTATGGCAATGAGTTAGTCTATAGATATCGTTGTGAACTGTCATTGTGATTGTATAATGCCTTATATATATATATAACAGGTGGCTGAAATACAACGTCCTCTGTAAATGTTTCATCAGTTTTGAGCTATTTTCACGGTACTTCCTACAAACTATGGGCTGGCTGATTTTATTTGTAAGCACTTATACACGGTTTTTTTTTTTTTTAATTTTAAGTAGTGAAATAGTTTGCTCCTTAAACAATATAACATATTAGATTTGTTGACCACCATAAATTAACAAGTAAAGAAGACCTCCTTTTTCTGGCTTAAGGTACATGTCGGGCTTCCTGGAAACGAGAGAGTGGATTCTCTTACAAAATTAGCTGCACAAACAGAAATCCAAGCGGAACTTCTGATAGGAAGTGATTTAATATGATTATTTCTACACAAAACAACTGAGGCCTGGAATGATATGTGGCAATCCAGTGAACAACACAAGGGAAGAGATTACAGGCGCATACAACCGCAAATACCGACAACACTAT